>OX103979.1:59965910-60163524 GCA_944470395.2 Schistosoma turkestanicum
AAAAGTGTGAACAAATCGTTTCCACATAAAAAGCTGAACATTTTATTGCCTCTTCATTGTTTTTAACGAACCTAGAAATGGAAAAGGTATTTTATGGTAGTTTGGTCACTCAACCAAACTTGAAATTTACGAGTAAGGATATTCCTCCGCTGCAGTGCTAGCTAATGGTCTAGGAAGTAAAAATCTAACTCAAAGCTTGGTATGAGAGGTATCGAAATCCATGATTAAGTCTGTTTATTCAGTGTCTCCAGAATACAATATCTTTTCATGAACTAGTATAAACAAATTGTTGTTTCGGTATGGTTACAGGTTTGTGAAGTTGGATATCAAAACTAATAGGAAAACAAGTAAGAAAAACTAAAGAATGGAAAAGAAACTTTGTGGATTTCAAGCCTCCGACCATTATTCTTATCTTTCTCATAAAGAAACAGGCTGTAAGATTTTTTAGTCTTTTACTTAGCTATTTAATATTCAAAGGTCATTTAGAACGTATTTAATAAGATGTAACTAATGGATATAAGATGTAGTGTGTTATGGATTTTCGTTCACCGACGACTAATAACTTAGAAAACGCAGAAGATGTCATATGACTACGGAGAAAAGAATGGTATAATTATTATTTCACTTTAATTTCACTTCAAGGTCCCCACACATGGGTTTTGCGATTTCCGAATGCTGGAGGAACCAAACAATCCCCTATCAACCTAAATACAATGTCAATGAGGCTTGACGAATCATTAACTCCAATTACTGTAGACTTTAGTGAACTACAGAAACAAACTTTGCACGTCAAAGAACATAATTTCTCAGTTGAAGTAAAGGGAAACGGAGGTAAATTGTTCATCTTGATGTATTTATATTGCTTTTCGTAAACAAATACCAACCACAAAGCCACTATGTTTTGTTGTTTTATAAAAAAGGGACGCAATATCAAGGCTTTTATCAGTTAATGCCTAGTTAAAAGCAATAACTATCAAATATATATGCTAGAAAATAGTACTGAATTTACTTACTTAGAACCTGGAAAAATTCACAGCATACAATTGTAATTAATAGCTAATCAGTTGATTCTGTTACTACAAGGTTTGTATCAATCCACGTACTACTATCAACATGAAACTTTTGTTTTTCTTTGAAATGAATCCGGTTCGCTTTCAATAAATCCAGTCTTTTTTCTTACCGTAATTAATAAATGTATTCTCATACATATTTGACGGTTTATAAAAAGGGATTAAATGGAAGAATACTCCTGTTAACTATGTTTGACTGCTACGGCTTCCGAAGGAAAAATACCCATAACGTCAGTTATCATACTCAATGGCACAAAATAATTTTATTCCGGTAGGTCACTGTTCAAATAATCTAGTTCCCGTAAAACGTCTGTTAGTGTAACACCACACATTCCTGTATGGAATGGTAGTTAACCTTGAAAACGTCTCACAGTTTTTCCAGTGATAAATCAAAATTCCCGAATTCGGTGCAGAAATTAATTTCTTATTCAATGATTTTTCACCACATCGTTGAACTCTCTCATATATAGGTATGTTGTTTTCTTTATTAGATCTCAAAGAATGAGTTGTCAACCCAAACAATGAATGTTTTAAAAACAAATCTTTGACATAGCTTAACTTACCTGTTTTAACTAACATACTATGATATTAGTGGCTACTGAATCGGCATTTTACTGAATTTCTATAGGCCTATTATTGAGAGGCACATGAACTACACAAAAAAATGCCACTCCGGTCTCGTTTTGTACAATGTAGATGGCTTACGCTTATGAGGCGCTCTTAAGTGTGTCGAAGTTTCAAATTACGAAGACATATATATACTTACACCTTATCTGCCGGAACAAAATGAAGGTATTTAAGACTTCACAAAATCTCATGTATAAGAATATTTTACGATCGTCTTACAAATATGGTTTCAGATCTAATGCTCCGATGAGTTTCTGTGTGTTTTATAGTCCGTCTTGTAAGTTTATGAACTAGCATTTTAATGGATTTCAAAGCTTTTAATTGGCTTCATTTTCGATTCTGAGCTTGCAAAAGTAACACTGTTTTTACGACTCCCAGTAAACACGTTTATTTGACGTTTCAACATGAAAATGTACCTATTTCTCTCTGTGTTCTGAAAATACAGATAATTTTCAAACAAAATCCTGTGAATGTAAACAGTATCTACTACATTTTGGACAGTAAATGTTTCCATAGTTAAGTTTATGGTTATCATGAATATCAAAAAGATGGACTCATTCACTTTAATTTGTTGTTTATGATTTTATATATAGAAGCTTGGAAAGTTTTTATATATACCATTTACATGCAAGACAAAGTCTTGATTCTAAAAAAGATTGAACCTCTCTATAACTGAGTAATTTTTTTTAATTTTTTGCAAAACATACTAAAAACCGACTCTGAAAATGTAATTGAAACTTTCAACTTTTAAATATTTAGTCATTCTACAACAAATTGTTTTACTTCGACTTCATTCCTTTATTTCGTGAATGAAGTCAAGTTATCGCCCACATTTATGCGTTCTTAAGTGATGAAAACCTAAAGTTTTTCTGTAATGACATACATTAAATTGTCATATTGTGTAATATTGTATTTAGAAGAAGAAGATAAGTATTGATCTTTGGACTTAACCACTAACTAGTGCTTACTTACAGGAAAATTAGCTTTCTAGTAATAATTAGATTTCAGTTACTTAGAAAACTTAAAACAAAAAGAAAGATTTTTGAATCCACAATAAAACAGTCTTCCAGATATCAGTGTTTTCGCAATTACGTTTTGTAGCATGTAACAGGAAATCAACACTGTTAATTTACTCCTATCCAAATTTGTCTATAATTCTTAATTCAAAATCAGATATAACCTAGCGCACCGAAATTAATCATAACATTTTCAAACAATCTAAACAGGTGATTTTTAAAACAATCCCTCATTGAATAAAAAGCAACTAAATGAAGGCACGAACTAAGGGCCTAAGTGTTACTGTTTTCATTTAATTTTCCGAATGCAGAATTGATCGACGGAGCTCTTGTTTGTTTTTTGCATGCTTTTAGTAGAACTATATTTGACATTCATACAAAATTTATGATTTGCCTCCGTTTTCAGTACTGCTATGAAAGATTTCTATCTATGGTTTCTTGAGTTAGTCAATAAATTGCTTTCTAGTTTATCTTATAAGTGAGTGGAATAAACTCTCTGTGTCAAATAAATTAGAAGACTAATAACCAATTCCTCTTAACCCTTCACTAAAAACGGGTAATTTTATTCTAAGAAACATCATGACCTGCCAATAATTATTCCTATATATTTAAATACAAGTTTAGTCGGAACTTTCACGCAAACGAATGCTTTTTGTTGAAGAAATGTGATCTATCTATACTTTGTCCTCTAGTTGAGTCTTTTTCCAAAACGGGATTTCAAACAAGATAACAATAATTGACTGGCAAACTATCTTATCTAGAGATATATATTTTAAGGTTGTCTATCAGCAAGTATATTTACAAATAAACGACAATTCATATTTAGTAAGAAAATTAATTTCCCTACTTGAGTAACAAAGTAGCAAAGTAAACAAAGACTTAGTAAGTATTATGTACAGATCAGTGCTAGCAACCTGTCATAGGACTACAAACATTAATGTAGGGCTAGTTTAGAGACCAGATGAATAATTGTAGTTATCAGACAAACTTATTTAACATGAGATTGTAGAAATAAGAGCCGAATGCTACCAAAAATAGCATGGAAAATTGAATGAGTTATTTTAGAGTAAGGGATTGATCGAAAGAACTGGGCAACCTCTAAGCTCAAATGTTATAATTATAATGAAATAAGGAGTTGAATAAATTTCCTGTGTACAAGTCTAATGGGACTTTCAGCATTTAAAAACCTATCAAAATATTTGGATAGCTTATTTTCTAGTTATAAAAATGTTTTAATCAAAGTTCCCTAGTTTACATCCCTTTAAACCAGTTAGTTTTGTATATTTATCATTCTTTTACAAGAACATTACTGCCTATTAGAAGATTCATTGTCTCAAAATCGATGTCAAGCGATAAAAGCTGATGTCAAGTTCCCACTATCACTTTTCGCTTGAAAAAGGAGAGATAATCAAATTCAGGCATCAGATGTGATACATTTTTTCATGAGAATAACAATGGTCAAATGTCCTGTGTACGGAAATTATTGGTTTCTAGCTACCTTATATATCAACCGTTATGTTTAAGCAACCATAGACTGGAGAATTCCCGAATTCATTTAGAATGTACACAAATCGAAAATAGGTGATAGGCTAGTGTATATAAACATATAATTGGTAGAAAAACTTGTGAACACTGACCATTTGATCAAAACAAACTTCCTGGACTTTGGATTATTTTTAATGAAATGAAAAAACTACGTCTTGACTAAATTTCTCAGATTGAAATTCTTGAAATGATATGTATTTGTTTTTAGCTACTGATTTCTCAATCAGTATTTTTGTGTTTAAGCTACAAACAACCGGAAGTCCTGAATTGGATGCGCGCTGCTGACTAGTCCTAGTCTAACGTAGATCTATTCATGGTTTCAATGAAATGCTGAATAAGTTTGCATTGTGATATATCATTTTTATTATACTGAGTGCAATTTTTTCATTTAGTCTGTAGACTTATCTACAAATCTTTACTGCAAAAAACAAAAATAATTACCACTTAAGAAATTTAATCATTCATGAATAATGCATATTTTTAGATTGGCAATGTTATTTTAAGTATGATTTAATTATGCCAAATATTATTTTACTGACTAAGAGAGATATGTGTTTTCAACTGTTTAAACAAACAAATCAATCAGTAATTCTTGTTTTATCATTATTATTATTATTATTATTATTATTATTATTATTATCATTCAGGCGTAAAATGACACAATATCTACCTTGAAAACTATAATGAATAACTTTTTGAAATGTTAATTTTTTAAAAAAAGTATACAACTAATTCATTCTAACTTGTTGCATATGATGCAATGAGTCAAATGCACATGACTTAACTATTTGTTAATAATAATAATAATAAAACTGTAATTATTTTTTTAGTAAAGGAGTGAATCAATGACAAATTTTGAAATTTAACACTAGTTAGTCATAATTTTTCAAAAATACTTGATCAACGTTTCAATAATACAATTTACAATGTAATAATTTCTTAAATTAGTAACCCGGGTTTAAAATAAGTATTTTTTTATCTTTTTATTCAACCAAACAACTCTTTGTTCAATGTTTTTTTATATGATGAGCACATATAACACTAGTCTGTTGTCGTTAGAATAAAAAGTAAAAATTAAATCACCTTAAAGTTACATCCTATACTGTAATGACTGAAATAGAAAATACCCTTAATGTATAGATCAATTCTAGCTATATTGTCCATTAGTATTCATCACACTGGGACATTTTTCACTTTCATTATTGCCCAAATAGATTTTGTGAGCGGGAATTGCTGAAATGTACATTTTGACTGATTAAGGCAATTGCAGTGAAGTACTTGGCGAATGTTGTTTAAAATGATTTTGATGACCAAAAATATAATGAACATTTAGTGAATAACTTTTAATGAAATAACGTTTATAATGAAGTTGATGATAAGAACTATTTTTTTAACTGGACAAATATTTTATGATAACTGGATGAATCCGGCTTTAAAGGAAAATACTTGAAATGTTTTATTATGCAACAGTAAGCTATTGAACTAATGTAGCTCTAGTGTCAGACTGACGATCTAGGTATATTAGAGTGCTGACTGTGAATCACTGGATTTGTATTAAATAGTCTACATGTACATTTTTGCTAAAGAACCAAAAGGTTATGTGATTGTCGACGTGTATATCATCGAATAAGATAAATGCGCCTATTTTATATCCCCTCGTTCTTAAAAGCTCTGCGGCTGATATTTTACTTTGCGACGAAAAATGTTTCCGAGTTTGATAAATCTGCATTATCTATTTATTCAAGCTATCAGTTTCAAAGTATAAATGCTTCTTTCATATAGTTATCATACTGATTGTTAATAAAGTTCTTGTGGTTTTATGAATGAATTTCAGATTGCTAAAATGATAAGAAGGAATACTGATGGACAAATAAAATGTCATGACACTTTGTGGGCCACAGTGTTGGCTGGTTACGATATCAGATTTTTGGCTTAAGATACGAATAGTTAAAGGTCAGATACGAAATAAAATAATTATTTACAAAATATTGAACTCAATAATTAATACTCTCAGAAGTCATTCGATAAACAAATAAGTGAAAAGTCTGGTGACTGAAGATCATTTGCCCTCCAATTGCATATATGCCTAATTATCAGGCTTAATTCATATTCGTTGATATTAACAGTAAATTGAACTGAACTATTGACTCTGTTAATATTTTATTCAGTGACAACAAGAGAAAATGCATATGTTAATCATAGAATGAGTAGATATGTTTTGCTTATAAATTTTGAATTATATATTTGGTTATATTCCAGGAACTGTATTGTTTTTTTTAAAATCTCTTATGATTTAACCTTGTAGTAGGACAGAATAAAGATAGCACTAGTAATAATATTCATATTGTTGGAGGTTTCTATTAGAAGAAAACAGTGGATGAGATTGCACAAGATCGTGAATCGATCGAAGTTATACGTTAACAGTGGTGGACATCGGCTCACTGGTCCATACGTAAAGCGTTAGCGAGAGACACTTAGGGTCCTGGGTCCAATTCCTGTGAGTAGCAGGAGTCGTCGATGCACCTTGCTAATGATGAGTCCTATACACCAGGATGAAACAGCCGTCCAGTGCTTCCAGGTTTCTAATGGTAATCTAACACTGATCGATTCACGATTTCAAGGAAGTGCATAAACTCAACATCAAATTTATCCATACTTTTGCTATTCCACACTAATTTATGCTCGAAATAACTTTAGACTAAAGCCTTTTAGTGTAAATATTCTCAATCGACTTTAAAATTATAATTTGTGAATATTAAACAGTGTATAAACATTAACTGATGATAAATGAGTACGATAAAGTGCATCGAAAGCTATTTTATTACTATCTTTGTTCTTGTTTTCTTCCACTAAAAACTATACATATTTGTAGTTGCCCTGGAATTTTCTTGATCAAACTATACTTTTTCCCTACTGTTTTGGTTACCATAATCGACATAATGCAAAAATAATGTGTATAAAGTATATTACTATCTTTATTTTGATTATTGTTATTGCTGATTAAATCTGTGAGCAACTCAAGTGTATCCAGTGTAACTTGAGGCCAGCCAGACTTAAAGAGAGTTAGTTTATTGTTCAATGTTTTTCAATGTTCAATGCATCATTGAACAACTTGAACAAATCTTAACCAATCATCTGAAATTAAATTACATGAAAGAAAAACAATATAATTTTTTAATGTTACTAAAGTTATTATTAAAGAGGAAAAAAAATTCTCAATAAATAAATTTGATTAATTATTATAGATAAATAAATTATATTTTGTTAATTAAGTTTTCATCTGATAGGTTAATGGATTTTTCTATGAAATAAACACTTAGTACTATGTTAGCTTGTCGATAAAAATAATACTGTTTTCAATAAAACTACTAAACAATTTGCTGCAATTTATTTATTCAGCTAAAATATTTTCATCATAAAAGTGTTTTTAATTTATTTTTGTATTATATTTTACACTGATTTGAGAAAAAATATAACATACTATTTAATTACTTTAGGAAATCTAAAATCAAACAAACGAAAAATTCTGATAATATTATTTACTAAATTCATTCTGCTAATGTGATCATTTAAATTATGAAGATTATCCTTAATATAAAATTAGGGAGGTAATTGAGAATCTATTGAAAACGATAAAAGCATTGAACAGTTTAATACATTTTCATTTGAGATTCATTTTTAACATCAGTATCAACTAATTAGTATTGATGTACTCACCAGTGATGATGAACGTTGAGATAGATTGATGAAGAAGAGTTATAACTGATAGAGAATAACGATATTTGAAGTTGAAGAAGAGTCATCGCTGTTGTATTTATTAATAATTGCACTGACTTCGTGAGTCGATCAAAATTGAACTTGTACAACTGAATGTATGTCGACTAAATAGTTTAAAGATATTATGCCTGAAGCGAAAGTAACAAGATTTTGAGTTCAACACCTGTTGAGGTGTACACTCCTAAGTAATTCCGAAGTAGTATGAATCTGTTATTAGTTGTTTGTTCGCTAGTTGATATTATTTATATCACGACACTCATCTGTTCAAATTCTAACTCATTTCCAAAAACAAAAAACCCATTCGATTAAACAAAAAAATTGAATGTCGTGGAAAAATGGCAGAAAAGTAAACTAATTGTTTATGTGACTATGAAATTAGATTGAAGTGAATTATTGGACCGAAATGGATTCACATTTATCATCAACATAGTTCATCCTAATCAATATTTGTTGTCTGTCAGTTCGCTTCTAACCTATATCAGTTGACATAAACGTTTATGATTTCTATGACATATGTATATGCAAACGGAATTTCAACTAAAATTTCCTGTCAGCTGGACAGGTGTATAAACATTGTTTACATAATGGAAAATACATATCTAGCGATAAGTTCGCAACTATTCGCTATTTCTCCATGTTAAGCTGTTCACAGAAGCATAAACTAACAGTTTTCTTTAGTTGCTTATTTGTTAATTGAATAAAGATTGAAGGTCTATCGAGGCATGAATAAAAACCAATGATGTGTTCTCAAAATGTGAAGCTAACCGAATCTTAAAGAGAGCATCATTTACCTCAATATAACAAGTATTTCTTCATGAAAAATGCTAAATAAAGAGAAATCTAAACCAGGCAGAGTTTCATACTGACTGACTGCTGTCAACTGCCTAACATTCTGACATGGTCTAGTAGACACAATGTCAGTTCACTTCGACTAATAACAAGCTGTAACTTAGTCTATAGAGTCTGATCACTGTTGCAGGACCAGAAAAATACGATATTCGCCAATGCTTAGTGAACGATCAATTGTTGAGGAAAACCTTTACGAAGATCACTTCACTTTAACTATTAACATGCAGTTATACATCCAAAACCACAAGTATAAAGTAAAAACTACAGAATACATCTAAACCATTCTGTAAGCTATCTGACTTTTCGAAAGAAAATATGGCTGATACAATCTTACTTTCTTATTTATCTACCCTTTTTCTCGTAAAAATCTGAATTTGATCGCGGTAAAAATCTTCTTATTTTTTGCTCGTTATTTTCTTTTAGATTTCCTTTCCCCATTGTTCATTCTCAAAACTGCATAACATAGATTATAAATTCTGTTGTGAACTGAGCAAAAAATTGTTAACCTTAAAAAGTTTATAATCAAATTATCATCCGTAATTTCGATTTTCTTGTAAACGGATAATCCAAAAAAAAGAAATCATTTATGATTTCTTTTATCGCTGAAATTTCCTTCGAAACAGTTGACACTTAAACAGTATATCTTAACTCGGAAGTTTATTGCTGACCTATCATCGTCATCATCATCATCATCATCATCATCACAAGCGTTTATAATACTTTTTTTCAGTTATTGCTTAGTTAATAGGATTTGAGGAGATTAATTAAATTCTAAAGTTAGGGTTTATCATGGACAACTGTCAGTGTTAGAAGGTTGTCAGTAGTCACTGGAAAACTGTGCTAATCTAAACTCCGAACTAGCTTACATTTATGTTAGAATCCTGAAGTAACTGATACTTTCTGATAGATTCACACTGGTGTCGTATGGTTTCATAATTTGAATCATTTCCTCTGAGTTCATTGCTTTGCAACTGGTTGAAATGTTTAATGTTGATTACTGACTAAGTTGGTCAACGATGAAGTCACAATACGGTCACTTGTTTGAAGTGACTCGATATTTGGACATTATACCTTGACACAAAACTAACATCAAAATCGACTGGATATAAGCAAGGAGAAGTAGAAAGATAATGATTAGCTGTATTTGGTCCTTTGATAAGAGTGAGAATTCCAACCACGTGTATTCAAAATATAAAATTGATGGATGTTTTCCATGAAACTAATCAATAAATTTCAACAGAATGGTCCACAGTTACGTAGATTGGTTAATATTATTTTGAAATCATGAATCGATCAGTGTTAGAACACAAGCACTAGACGAAGGCCGTTTCGTCCTGGTGTGGGAATCGTCAGTGACAGTGCACATCCACGATTCTTGCTACTCCCAGGACCTTCGGTCTTGCTCGCGAACTCTTAACGTCTGGAACATTGAGCCGGTATCCAACGATGTTATCAAGATATCTACTAAGCACAGTAACAATGGAAAAAATTTAAACTAAGATTGGGAATTCGATTGATTCCTGACGAGATGGTTACGGAATTAATCCTAATTTTACAATAAACTATTACAACCTTGTTATTTTAAATAAAAGTTAAAATTAACACTATAATTATGTTGTTTTTTGTCGCTCTCTTTGAATCATGCTTCTGATTACTAACTTACAATTTTGAATTTATTATTATTATTATCATTATTATTACTGTCCACTGATTGATCATCTTATAAAAGATATTGATTTCATTATCATGGATGTATATACGCTAGTGTATGAATAAATCGGACTTTCAACTTACTTAGTTAATTGTGTTTCACTTCTAACTAATTAGATAACAGATGATTAAAAATCCAAGCACTAACATACATTGATGATCGTGTCCGCCTATTTTTTTCATTTATCGTTTTAATTCAGAAAATTCACAGAAAACCAATCACTAACATTTTTACGCTTATGCATAGTAGTTTAATAAATAACAAAATACAGTTTGATTACGAAAAACGTCTACTATTAATGATAATTATTTAATGAAAAAAATATCTAAAAAATTTTAGAAAATGCTGTGTAGTTACGACAGTATAACATTTTCGGATTATATGTTCAGAAGTAATTGTGACTATGACTAAAAACTAGACAGTGGCTAGCTATGAAATCCGTTAAGTACGTTCTGACCTAATTAAAGCTAGTTATCTGCATGTGCCTACATTCCAGCCTTCATGTCCTCACGCTGAGACTCGAATCCAGTACCATCCATCTTAAACGTTAACATTTTATCCAGTCAGTTCAAGTAGTTCGAGACAAGATGGAACACGAGTTCTCAATTAATTCCGTAGCTAGTCAACACTACTCAACTTAAATAAATCAGTGTTTTTTTCTGAAAATTTCTAGGTAGGTATTCTGTTGGCTTGTGTTTGAGTCAGTTGGTTTGTTGTCCGAAAGATGAAGTTTTTGTTGTGGATAAGCTTATCATCAGTATTATTCAAACATAACTGATATTTTAATGATAAAAATGTTACTTCAGTCATTCACTATAATATGAGTGGAGCTTTCCAAACAATTTACCATCACTTCGTTGTTTTGATGTTTGATTTATTAAAAAGATAACTCTTCTGATTGACTATACCAATCAACCATAATATACTCGCCCAACCAACTAAATGTTGTCTCAATACAAGCTGAGATTGGAATTTATTTCATTCGTTAAATGTAATCATGATAAATTGCCCTTAATTTCATTCACATGCGACAATATTGTTGGCTTTATCATTTTTTAATGCAATTTACTTAGCAAAAATGTAAATCTTGGCCAAATGTACTCCAAAAAAAAAAAACTGTTTGAATTGCTCAGTAGTAGTTAACGAGTATGTTGCAATGAATTTCAAACTGTCAACTGTCATGTCTGATTGTACACAATAGCAGTTAATTGTCACATGTGACTGACCTCATTTTTTATGATGCTACTGTTTATAGGGTTATACACAAGCTATTATAAGTCAATCATTTCCATATAAATACAAAGAGAAATGAGTTTAAAATTGACAGCAAGTTAATTGTTAAATTTTTTATCCACGAACTTAGTAAATCAATCAGATTTAGACTGTGGAAATAAGTCACTGTATAGGTTTCGATATGAATTGTGATCCTTCAGCAGAATCTACGAAAGTACACTCCATCCTGTTTATCACTTCCATAAAAATGTTCACTCTGGAAATCGAACTCAATATATATATATATTTTTAAATTTCAAACACCCAGCATGTTATCTACTTAGCTGTTGAGTACAGTTAGCCACTGACCACTTTTTTCTCTATCATGTTTGTTTTGTTTTAGTCTTATCCGGTGGTCCATTGTCATCCGAATATAAACTGACACAATTTCATTTACATTGGGGATCTGGTAATAACTGGGGCTCTGAACATATGATCAATGGAATAAGTTGTCCAGCTGAATTACATTGTGTATTTATCAACAGTAAATATGCGACAATGGAAACTGCCATTACTTATTCTGATGGATTATCAGTGATTGGGATATTTTTTCAAGTTAGTTAAACAATGATTGGAAAAATAATGTTTTATTATTATGCTTTATGAAATATTGATCGGATGACTGGAACACTTGACATTTATCTTCATTTTATTAGAAGTTTTAGTTCTGGTTCGTAGTTCACATAACAAACTGACCTTATTTGGAGAACCAATGAAAGCCATGAGACAGTGAACATCTGTTCGTAATGGTATGAGACCAGTGAGCAGTGCGTATCTATGATGGTTAGCGTTTTTTTGGCAAGTGAGATTTCAACGGAATGGGGTCGCCAACCCCATGTCCAACCCTCCTCCTTTATCCGGGCTTGGGACCGGCAGTAGCCCCTAAGGTTCTACTGGCGGAGTTGCGCATCTATGACTACAGTCAAAATTGACTCGTTATGAGTTAAAAATGAAAGGTATTGGGCATAAACCAAGTAGTCTTAAGATTAACCACTAACCGTGAAACCTGTACATCTTGGTTTTGATTTGTAGCAGATGCACACAACTCAAAAGTCCCATACCAGAACAACAAATCCATTCAGTGTTTTGTGATTTTCACTGAGTGTTTGTGTAAAAAGTTAATTCGTGGTGTAAATTATGAATCTTAAGAACCTTCACAAACCGTTACACTCAGTGTATTCTACTGGAAAAACATCACATTAAATAACGAGGCGTACAAAATGATAATATTAGGGAGAGGAGCAACGGGAAAAAGTGTTAAAATCAATAAATAACTGATGAACAAGAACATGTTTTAATTAAGTAAAAATAAAGCCAAGACAAATCCCATTTTAAAAAAGGGCCACACTATATTGTTCATCTATTTCTTTCTAATCCGAGTTATGCATGAAAACTTTACAATCCACTGAGAACCAAACAGCAGAATCATCAATGACTGACAGATATAATTACTGTTTCAGTGTACGTTCTTTAAACCTTGGTGGCGAGTTATGATGAACTGACCACCCGTTCATTTATCCTATTTAATTCAATCTTGTTAAGCAATTCACAATGTGTAGGCTGCATAAAATCTAAGTTAATTAAGTTTGAAATCCTGTTTAATCTTCCACTTCAGTTTGAATAACCAGATTTTTAGGCCAAATTAAGTGCAACTCTAATTAGATTATGTCTATAAACTTATAATTGGTTAATAATTCATACTAATTATATATAGTCTTATTGTATTATATTAATTCTAATGATCAAATAAAAGTTATTTATTCTCAATGAAATTGATTGTATCTAACAAAATTTACTGCCTCTGAAGTGATTGGCGACATGATTCACTCATTAAAGCCATAAATAACATTTTGGAAATGTTCCTACCATAAAATGAAAAGCTTTATGAATAATAATATTATCTGTTGCATATTTTCACGGAAATAAGTCATTTGAATTCCATGACAAGGCAAAAAAACTGGCCATATCAAATTTCATTTCATTTCTTTTATATTGAAGAGTTTGTATAATAGTCATTTTCATTTTTGTTAATTATAAGTTTCGTTAGATGAATGAAATATTTTGTGATTTTTTTGAAGTTTGAACATAACTGTAGGGGAGTGAATTTACCTCCACTTTAAATCACAAACTAATCTTAGTTCGATGGTCTTTGGTGGCCTGGAAGCACTGGGTGGCTTTTTCGTTCTGTGGGACTCCTCAATAATGGTTAGAGGCACAAACGCTAGGCCTTTGAACCACTGAGCTCTCGTACCCAATAGAATTAATTTACAAGATTGTACGATGGTCATCCACCTTCCATACCTATCGTTAGCTAATTGAAGGTGTACTAATACCATTGCTGGAGAATCGTTTTTCTGATGCATTTAACCAGATGTCTGGGGCTTGTTGATTTCGTATAATACTCTGACTGAGATCAATTTGTAATCAATATCACGCACAGATCCAATAATCCTAACAATCTTGCTTGTCAGTAGTATTCTTTCTGATAACATCTTAGCATCTAAGTTTTTAGTAGATAAAGACTGAATTCGTCATTTCAAACAAACATATGTGAATTTATCTATGAATATATATATGTGTATCAAGTTATAAATGATGAAATGAAAGTTTTTTTCCCTAGGAAAACAATTTTTAAAAGCAATGAATTACAATTTCGCATGTTGAAATTTCAAAAACAAATAAAGAAAGTTTGATAAATTGCATTTTTCCTTTACGTATATGCATGATAATGCAAAAAGAGAGATGTGAGTAGAATGTATTGTTTTGTATGTTTGATGCGAGAATACTTTAAAGGTCTATGTATATAGATAGATAAGCGAATCGAAATCAGATATTTGCTATAATAGGTTCACCCAGGAAACAGTACTCTGGTTCTTTCAGATTCCTTCATATAATCAGGTTTAACAACTAACTATCTTCCATTTAATTGAATTTCAGTAAACAGTTAGCAATGTTTTCTGCTAGTCAAGTAAAATTTCATTCACCTCAAAGGATTAACCACTATAAAATACAATAACAGATGATTTTTGCCAGTTAAATTGATATTTAGCGAAGTTGAGAGCGTCCATAGTTAACATTGGAATCTACATTGAATTTGAAGTAGTTTTAATCATCCTCAGTTTAAGTCATCAGTTATAAGATTTCGTTTCGTTTTGATTTTTACTTACACAATGATTTCCCACCAAATTCTTTCTTATCTATCTGCCTATTGGATAAAAATTTGAAAAATATCACCTCTACAATTCACCGAAATACAATAAAATTGGTTTTTAAAACTTTTCACTTAAAACTACATGTGAATCATGAAGTGAACATCAACTGTGCAATGAAGCAACCTCCAGCTGACTGGTCCAGAATAGGACGAAACACGTGCTACATTTCATCTACTCTATATGATGAGTACTGCAGAAACAACTTTCTGTCTTTGATGAATATTATCTATCAAACTACTGAATTCAAGAGTGTTGAAAAAATATTTCTAAATCGATGTTAATTTACCTGCAATACATATTCACTACATCATACAGAGTCGGATTTGCCAGTTTCAGGCTTCGCGTAGAAAGGAGCATCTCTAGACTACTTGATAAGAGACAACCATTCACGGTTAAACTTATCATGAATTTCAGCTACGGGATCAGCCTAAAAGTAGTTTTTAGTTCATAGGTTGAGGGAAATGGGAACGCTTTTTGATTTATTCTAAAAGTAATACATTACCTTCCCTGTTATTGGGATTTTATTATACTTTAATGCCAAGTTAGGCGTCAAAAATGTGTTATATATTTTTTAATCTGCTCTCATTCTTAATTATAATTGATTAAACTGAGTGACATTGAATTTCCTCATAAATTAATGGGACAGGTGATAAAATCAATCATACTCTTCAACATATGTATTGATCAACCACTATGAAATTAATTTAACTGGTCCAACCCTTAACTAAAATGCGCTCACTAGTGACTAGTTTCATGAAGGAATTCGTGGAGTTCTATCGCGAAGCCGTGACCAGTGGATTTCAACTATGTCGGGTATGAGGTAGTAAAACAACGCAGTACAAACGGTCATGAGAAAACTGAGCCTTGAGAATATGATAAGAACAACCAAGTGTGTTCACTACAGTAGTAAAATTTATCATCCAAAATGAAATAGCGATTGAATATATCTAGGTCATTGTGACTGATTCCGAGCCAAGCCATTCAACAGTATAACCTAGTCATGGTTATCGTGATGTTTCTAACCAAGTAGTTTATACAAGACAACACAGACCACAGACTAACGTCAAAAGAATTCATGAACTTCTATCAATTTTTTATAAGTAGAATTAAGTGATGGCTAGCAGTAGAATCAAGAATGGGCATTTTATTTCTTTTTAGGACTTATCAGCATCTCAGCATTCTATTTCAATCTCATTTTTTTTCCTACGGATGAATTATCTGTGCCATAAGGTTTACATATATGTGATAAGCTGGTAACCAGTTATCAGTTGTTGTGACTGTTTTTAATCAGGTAAACAATATCGAATTCGTCTTTTCATTTGTTTGTTTGTCTGTTTGTTCGTTACAATCATTTTAATTCATGGCTGCCAACATTTGATCCGTATAACAACATTGATCAATCAAACATGACTTAGTAATTCGATTTCTGATCATTAGTTATTTTCAATTTTATGACAATGCTGACATTTCTTTCCACAATGAATGACAACTGTTTACAAATGTTGATAGAAAAATCATATGTTTTTCTGGTTCATCTAATTGCTAAACTGAGTACAAAAATCAAATTTCTTAAAGTTTTAAAGTTTTTTTCTGGTTGAAGTAAGTTGTTTCCTTTTGATGAATGTAAAGAACGGAACTGCAATTGAGATAATTCTAATTTTAACAACGGTACAGAGATAAATGATACACAACAAAAAACTTTATACAATCCATAGGGTTGATTGAATTCCTTTTTTTTCTATGTTAATCCATAGGGTTGATTGAATTCCTTTTTTTTTCTATGTTCAATGTCCAGGAGTTGTTGTAATAGAATCGAATAATTCCGAATTTATTATAATCATCATCATATTTCTAACTAGTTTTATCATGAAATTCTATCAAATGGTTTCTTTTATCACCGTTGAATAGTTTTTGTTTGTCAGCTTTGATTGTTAAATAGAAAGGCAAGTGAATTTGTTTAAACAAACGTTTCAACTAAATTTTATTTCTTATACAGATTATTCCAATCAGTTACATGAATATGAAAATGTTCCTGATTTAATCATCTCTCACTGGTCTTCATACTCTAAACCCGTCTTGTTAAGCCGGATTAAAATCAGTTTGTTGAAATGACACTTACTTTTCATTGTACTAAGTCAGTAGGTTAAAGGTTGCGTTGTAAGAATGAAACGCGAATTCAGTTCACTTATGTAATGATTGCATATTAGATTATGAATTGACTAGTATTAGCGGGACTATTTGGTGGCCTATGCTCCGTTGGGGGTAACAGGCGTAAGTAAGTAAGTATTAGCAGGCTTTTGAAATGGAGTAGTTAACTGGAAACTTCAGAATGTCTACATTACATTTAATGTAGAAAAACTATTTCAGCTGATGGAATGTATAACTAGTAGAAAACAATGTTAATTTTTTGTCGTTACTGGATGATGCCAAAGGAAGTTGATTCGATATGAGGCAGAAAATATGCACTACAGACATTTCTTAAATAATCAGAGAACAAGTGACCTTCAAGAGTGCTATTTATTGTCAAGTTATTTGAAAACAACTCATGTTTATGATGTATCAAATACAATACAATAGTTCATCTGGCTAGTAGTTTTATGGTATCGATCTCAGGTCGTTAGCAGTACTAGGTCAACGTGTTGAGCAGAATCACTAGACCACATTGCATTTATTACAAATCATTTATCGACAAACATCTTCGTTCATATTTTATTTCAACTGATATGACCTTTACTTTCCCATTAAATACTACTTTATTACAAAAGCTTGATTTGATGGTAACCGATTCGGTCTCGTGTGTTTTTACGGTTACGAGGGTGGATTTTACTTCTCGGGAGCACGCACCTAGAAACGGCCCTGGTTGTCAGAAGGGGCATCAGCCTCGTGACTTCCGGAGAAACTCGGCTTTTATTATGAGACACCATCACTCTTCTAAATGAAGACCTTTTAACTCCCGGGGCAGAGTTTAAATGGTTTGAATTATTTTTACTGGTTAGCGTTTTTTAGCGAGCTAGTTTTCTACGAGATGGTTTCGCCAACTACGTGTCCAACCCTCCCCCTTTATCCGGGCTTGGAATCGGCCGTAGCCCCGAAGGGGTTCCAGGCGAACTGATGTACGCACGAACGAAGTTCTAAATTGTAAGTGACTGACTGACAAAGTTTGATCACGTAACAATAAAATTTAGAAACTTGTTCTTATTATCTAAAATTAAAGCTCAACTAATCTGTTCTTATTTTACAATAACATAAAAGTTAACACCGAAAAATTCCTTTCTTCTTGTTCCACATGTTCCTATAAACGCATCATTCTAGTCAATTACATATTTAGACAAGTCATTCATTAGTCAACTGATATTTTGATGTATTTAAATGTGAAGAGGTTTATGAAGATCGGGTTAATTATTGTTCAGGTAATATTTATCTCATTATATGACATGAACAACACTACTATCATTACTATTATTACAGTACCGAATATTGTTTATTTTCTAGCTGGGCAAATCATCGAATAATACTACTACTAATAATAATGCTTTAAAACGTTTATGCACATTACTAAAATCAACAAAAAAGGGTGAAAGCAAAGATATTCAACCACTGCTTGATTTGAACACACTTTTACCAAGTAAGTAAATGAATTTCAATGATCTCTAAAATTATGCATATATGTATTATTATTATTATCATTATTATTAGTAAATATTTGAATTCTCTGATTAGAATTGTATACATTCTTGATCACTAAGTCAAAACAAACCTCCCCAACATATATATGGAAAGCAAAGAGAAAGTCTCCGCCAATCAAATTTCACCGTTAATTTCAAATTCACACATCTGGTTGGAGTATAAAGTAATTGTTATGTCCATCAATCTCTGGGATTCGATTTTTAACTGTCATTATGTGCTGAAAGTGACTATGATTTTTGATTATTCATTAGTGTAGTTTCCCCTGTATCAAAATCTAAGGATTATTATTTTAATTAAACTCTCTCTAAATATAAGCCAACATAAATAATTATCACAAGATGATAAATCAATGATTAATTCACTCAATGTGTGTGTGTGAAATCAATCTATATTTCGACATGAAAAAATATCCATTCATCAATTGTGGTATAAATAAATCTGTTTATTATTTATGAGCAATCAATCATGTCTGTGTTACGTGAATTTGTATTTTATCATTATTTTACAATTAAATATGATGAATACACATTTAAACTTATTTACATGATTGGAATTTGTAGACTGATTGAGAATTGACTATTGATCTGTGTTTGAGTGGAATCATGTTATCGGTGCTTTATGCAAATAAGAGTACCCTCATCAATAATACATGATATTGAAGGAGTACAAGACGAAAGGCATGATTTTTAGGTCTTTTTTTCAACAGTACGCTGTTTATTTATTACGGGACCAAAGAAGAATAACTGCAAAAAACCTGTTTATCCTTATTGTAACTCTACTATGATTAATTTATCATGAAACTAGATGATACAAATGGAAATGTATGTGTCATCAGTCCAAGAATGATATTTTCATTGTAATTACGAAGATCCTTAGGTTTCGTTGAAATAATAAATCGATCAAGCCTGGAAGCACTGGATGGTCGTTTCATTCTGGTATAGGAATGACTCATCAACGGTGCGCATTCACGATCCCTATTCCAGTGAGAAGCCATGACTGATGGAGTTCAACCCTATCGGATGTACGCACTTACCTACCTTACTTGATATTTTATAAACCCATATACTCAGTTTTCAGTTTTAATTTCATTTAACTCTCAATATCTTCACATAAATTTATCATCCTTATTTTACTGTAGTTAAGATTATCCAAAATTTCCTAATTCAAATTACAAAACCATTGTGACACTGAATTCCTATAGGAGATTTAGATTCTCACCAATTCCGGTAGGTTGGTTTGTTGATTGATGCTGGTGTTACCAAGTTTCACAAGATCATTGTGCCTTTAATGGAATTCTGAATAAAAAAAAACAGTATTATCTTACTGGGTTGTTAGTCTTAGTACTTTTCAATGTTTTTCATTGATTAATAACTAACTATTCTGGGCATAGTCTTTCTTCACCATGTGCTATACAAATTCATGAACAACTTTTTCTCTAATCCTTTCTTTATTTTGCTTGGCATGACTATTAGAAGTTATTTGTTCACATTACTTTTTTTGCCAAAAAATCTGCCTTTTAATCATGCATACATACCGATGGGTGAAAATAAATCAACCAATAATAGATTGTAAGAGAAATTTAAGTTTTACAGCCTAGAAAGATACGACATCATAACCAATAATCTAATGGTTTAAACAGGTGGCTTAAATGATGCACACAATTTAGTTGGTGTATTGTTGTGGATACTTATTCGGGCAATTTCAATGGTTTTTCAACTTTACCATTCACTTTGTCTATTGTTTGTTTGGACATGTTTCAAAAAGAAGATTGAAAAAATGCGTTTATCGATCATTGCTTAGGGCTTTAAATCAAGTGTACCATTTTCAAATATAGGCAAATAACTGTCTTCTCATAAGCATCAATGATTACATCCACAAGAATATCATCGTATTCTTACCGACGGTTAATGATTGATGATAGAGTTTTTGGAATAATCAACTTTAGAGCGGCAGTTAAATTTTTTAACAAGTTTTCATCATATAATATTTCGAAAATTTGAGTATATATATATATATATATATATATAGAGAGAGAGAGAGAGGGAAAGTGGTGTGTGTATCCAGGATCCCTTCAGACGGGTCGAACTTAGGACTTTCGGTGTTTCATGTATAAGCATGCTTAAAACCTAGACCACCGAGACGACACCCAACACACTAAATATATACAAATGTAACCAGTCGACAATGCAGCAATGAACACTTATCTGTCAATAATTCATTGGTAAATGCTTAGTTTGAATTCGCAATCTTTAGTCGAATCCTTACTTGTTTACCGAAACCTAAAATTGTGTTGTCCCATCACCTTAAAAAGTTAGTTTGTACAATCGCTCTACCTTACAAATTCTTTGAAATTTTATCTTCATGATTTTTAGCAAAGAATTTTTTTGTCTTATGAATTTTATGAATTCGGTAATAAAATAAAAATTTGATCAATAAAAAAATCTTTATTTGAAGCAATCATTTTTTTAAATTTTAAATTTTTTAAATCTCTCATATATATATATATATATATATATATATATATATATATATATATATCAAAAGATTTTAAACGCTTTCAATGAATGAAGCAAAATATTGCTTTTCATTGAATATGATCTTTTTTTTGAGGAATATAAAGAATTAGAATATTAGTATAATTAAGAAATTCATACAATGAACTCATGATTTGTGTGGACGTTAATTATACTGGTAATTATTCAAAAATTGTTTTCAATAATAAAAACGATTATGAATTTGTAATCCCTAACAAACTACCAGTTGATTGGTATATTAACTTGATTGGATTGTCGTTTTAAAATCTGCAAAAAGAGAGAGATTTTAATGGGGAGCTGTTATGGTCGTCAGCTGATATGCTTGAAACTTATTATGAGTTCACTTAAGTCGAGGACAAATGATTCAGTGACACAATAAGCTACTCTACTTCGAGCGTCTCAAGGCCCCACTAACTAGAGGAAGAAGTCTTAATATGGCGTAGAAAGTACATTCTACAAGCACCCAGAAAATCGAGGTTTACAAGCACACAAATCAAGTTTATTTATACATCATAGACACATCCTTGAGAGGGCCACAAAAATTGCGTACTAAAATAATACTTCGACCAATAACAGCCAAATATTTTCCGAATGGTAAATATATTTTCAAAGTCAATTGGTCAGCCCATGCGCTAAAACATAAAATCCGAAATTAGGACCTTTATCAAGTGAGTTCTGGGGATGGGACGTCCCCAAAAGGAGCGTTCTTCAAGAAGGAAAGATTTAAAATCTTTAAACACTATAGGTTATTATAGCCTCTTTTAATTTTAACAAACAGATATTTTTTTGACCACTAATAAATACGACTGATTATATAGCTTCAGTAAATCATATCACATTATTAGGTGAACAATATCCACAGTGAATTGTTTTAAAGTTCTTTCCTATGAAATAATAGGTTTCTTCCAGTATTTTCCTGTCTTATATTACAGAATTTTTTACTAATGATAAATAGTTGACTTTTACTCTAGTATTTCAAATTTACGGTGAAATGTTTTTTTCCTGAAATTCTTCTGGTCAACAGTTAGTTGAAAACAGTGTATGGTGGATAACAACTTTTTATTGTGTTTTTTTTTAATTGTCGGTTAAAATTCTTCAATCTAGAGTTACATTTTCCGACATACTCATGACACTGACACTTTCTCTTTTTTTGTCTTATATGTAACAGTGAAGACAAAATTTAATTAGAAGATTTCAATGGAATCAAATTTCTGCTTGGAAAGTTTAGAGTTACCCAATAATAATTGATTGGAATAAAGCAGGGGTTTTGCCTTCAGCAAAATTTCTTTTCACCGTCCGCTAAATGTAATTCAAGATTTGACGTACAAAACTCAATGTTTAATTTATTAATAACGAAACTGGTTTATGCAAAAATGCAAAAGGAATGTGAATATGCATCAATATTAGTTTTCAAGTGTATATTATGGACTTAAAACATAAATTAAGTACATACATATGCAATGATTGAAATTTTATGTAATTTCGGCATACAAATATGGTTTTCAGGCAGAGTTTTAGAGGTTTGTGTTTCTACACATTTGAAATCATCAATCAATCATTGTTAGACTACCATTAGAAACCTGGAAGCAGTGTACGGGCGGTTCGTCCTGGTATTGGACTCATCCGCAGTGCGCATCGACTACTCCGTGAGGAAATTCTCAGATTTCTAATTGAGAAGACGTGACCACTGGAGTTCAACCTTGTCGTGTGTACGCAGTAACTACCAAAGACAAATGGGTGAGGTCAGAGTTAGACGTTAACACCGTTGGATGCCGGTCCAGTGGTCCGATGGTTAGGCGTTCGCGCACGATACCGAAGGTCTCGGGTTCGAATGCTGTGAGGTGCAGGAATCGTGTATGCGCACTGCTGATAAGTCCCATAGTAGGACGAAACGGCCGTCCATTGCTTCCAGGTTTCTAATGGTGGTCTAACAATGATTGATTGATTATTTCTAATGTGTAAATATTGTTTTTTATTCATTGTGGGATTTGAAACAATCTCATTCTATGTAGCTTTAATTTTACAAACTAATCAGGACAGTTTCGGGAAACGCGAACTTCTGAAGTTCAACAACATGCATTCCTAAGAAGTATCATATGATAAACAAAGCACTGTTCAATGTCTTCAGGTTTTTTAATGGTTATTTTATTAATATCCGTGGATGAATCAAACTGAGTCTAACAATGTCTGTGACATTTTAGTATCATAAATTTTGACAAAAACAAATCGAAAACTAACTAGACGGAATAACAGAATATTTATATATGTAAAACTGGAATGAAAAACAACTTGATTTAACAAACTAATCATGAAAAATGAAGGTTTGTTCCTCTATCAATAAATTCATTTCACACTTTAGAAAGTAAGGTCATCAAATTGTTAAACTGTAGACATGAAATAAAGAAATATTTCAGTGTAAAGTGAAATTCCAAAAAAACTTTTTTATTGTGGCATATTTGTTTTCGATCGAGCATATATAATCAATTTAGTTTATTTTCATTTCTGTCTTTGGTCATCAGTCGACCCACAATGTGATTCTACTCCTTTTTTACCATGTGACATGAATCTCAATTTTAACTGAGTAATTTTGAAATGTTTTATCTTTCCCATCACCATTATTTCAAAATCTGTCATTTTTTTTTCAATTTTGAAACTAGTTCATTTAAGGTTTCTAACTGTTGTTATTTGTAATATTTTTATTATATATCTCAAAACTTTGCTGTTCCCGGTTATTGTGATCAAATTTTCGTTCATTCAGTAAATACATGCTACATATTATTGTGTAATTGTTGATTTTCAATTTTATTTCAAACTCTGACATGCCAGATAATTTCAGATAACTCTAGACTTTAGCAATCAAATCTTTATTGCGAATTCCATGCGTTGCAACACAGTCGTTCACTAATTTAACAAGAATATGACTGAGAATTGCAGATGCGACACATTGCATAAATAAAATGTTGTGCATACGACGTTAGCTAA
The DNA here is from genome assembly GCA_944470395.2 of Schistosoma turkestanicum. Taxonomy (NCBI): domain Eukaryota; kingdom Metazoa; phylum Platyhelminthes; class Trematoda; order Strigeidida; family Schistosomatidae; genus Schistosoma; species Schistosoma turkestanicum. The sequence continues at coordinate 59,990,193 of OX103979.1, forward strand.
TTTCTTTCATAGTTTATCGGACCCACTTTCACATAGTAGTAAATCATTGTTTTTCCTTATATCTTACATTATTTTTCTTTTAAAATTTTTTGTCCAGATGATTTATCTAGATACTATACCTATTCTGGATCATTAACTACTCCACCGTGTAATGAATGTGTCACATGGATTGTTTTGGATGAACCGGTAGTGATGACTATTGATCAAGTGAGTTATTTATTGTTTTCTTTTTTTAATGCCTTTTAACATTTTCTGTTTAAATATATAGAAATAAACAACCACTGAAAATCTAGAAGCACTGGTTATTTGTTTCATCTTTGTTCAAGGCTCACAACCGAGTTGATAGACAGACATGAATTTCAATCCGATGAATCGCATACTTGCCGATGATACACAGAACGAGATATTGACGATCATAATAAGATGAACGTAGTAGAACAGTATTTACTGATAATCTGACCTAACGGTTGTTGAATATCCGATAATTTCACTTTTCATAATATCTATGTCTTCTTTCACGATTTAAAATAATGAGCGGAAAACTATCTTGTGCAGTTAAAGATGTATTTCGATTTCAAAATATTTCGTTCCAACTAACGCTGTATAATAATATTTTCACGTTTGTTTCAATGAACAAGCTAGTTACTTGTGTTATAATTTTAAATCGGCCTTTGATCTGTCCCCGAATGGTTGAGTCACTCATCGTAGGAGATTATTATCTTAGACACTTACTAACATGTTCATTAGTGACCTTTTACTTTGTCAGTGTTACCGCAGCAACAGATCACAGAATTCCTGTTGTTCCTTCACTTCTATCTAACCCAGTGTCCGAACAGAAGATGATTTTCCTTCTGCTTAGCTTTTTTTCAGCAAGTTAATTACCTATGGGATGGGATCACAACCCTATGCCCAAATCTCCTACTTTATCAGGGCTTGGCACCGGCAGTAGCAACAGAGGGGCTCCAGGTGAATTTCTCTACTGTATACTACTTCTTCATGATTCAAACGAGCACATATATGTATAAGGGAATTGCTAGAACACAATACACCCGAAATAAGAAGTTTCAGTAGATACGCATTCAAGCACTGAATGGCCATTACATCCTAGTATGAGACTCATCGGCAGTGATCATCCACAACCTCACGAGCGGGAATCGATTCAGGGTATCTGGTCTCATGCACGAGCTCTCTACCTCTCGATCATTGAGCCAGCATCCAACGATGTAACGTCTTATCCTAATCACTCTATGATATGCCGATATCGCGTGACTATCATCCACATTACCTTTACTCGATAACTCCTCTAGTCATAGCTTCTCATTAGCGCTCCGAAAGATTGAATTATAATTGCTTTAAATAATGAAGTTATCGGTTTTGAATTTTACTAAACCACTTCTAACACACTGAAAATATCATTAGAACAATTTTATTCTTTTTACATTGTTACATAACAATTTAAAGTCTTAACTGGACAGCTTAAATTTAACTTATATTTATCAGACATGTCTGTGTTCTGTAAAAAACACTTTTCGATACTGATTACTCATTACAATGAGTTACAATGAAACATTATTCATCTTCAAATGAATTAGTGTAAGTGACTCATTTAATGACGTGACTTCTTGAGTACATCATCACAAATTAATATCGAATGACAAATCATTTCAATTACAGACAATAAATATTGAATAAGAATGACAAACTGTCCGAATTTAATTGCCATCAAATTATGTAAACGTCGATTCAGTAATCTATTTATGTTAAAAAAATTTGTAAACTTTTTTGATTGACCCAATTTTTGAGCTGGCAAAAAATGCTGCGGTTGAATAAATTTAAAACTTGGCGTCTTAGGCGTTTGATGTTTTTGTCTTTAGTAAAACGTGTAAATGATGCTTGAAATGAATTTTATGTTTTCAGTTTGTTTTTTTGAATGCTCTATGCGTAATTAAGTAAAGATCTTTTCGCTATACAAGTCTTCAGATTAGACTAACCTTTTTGAAGAAATTGTATATCATACAATTCTAGACTACACACCATGACATTTAAACTAAAGTTCTCCTAGTCAGTTTATTTAATATTCTTTTGCCTATGATCATGTTTCGCTTTTGTTAGCACAGAAAGTACTTCTTCAGATATATCATATTGGAAAGTTCAATTTCTTTCCACTAACATACTTCATTACATACTCTCTATGTTATATGATTGTTAGCGTATATCTGTGTTAAGACTCCTGAAGTTTATTTGTCGAATTCTCAAACACAATAATCTATAGAACATCATATTTCTCTACTCGGAAATTCCATAGTTTCACATCAAGAACTGGTTTGAGTTAAAAGAACTTCAACAACCACTCAAAACAGATCAAATATTTTATTTCTATCGTATGAATTTTCAGGCTGCCCAAAACAGAAGTTGTATCGAGGCCCGATAGCACTGTGGTGTACATTTATAACTTTTAACTTTTTTTCATAAGCTGGATTAGAGAGGTTCACTATAAAAGTGCTTCCCTACTAAAGACAAAACAAACACTCATTCACTTCAACATGGTTTACAATGGTTCTGTTAAGTGAATTCAATCTTAGATGCAAAACTACTACTGACAATAATAAATTTACACAATTCTGCTTTGAAAATATGCACTGACAAAAAGTTTCCGTTAATAGTTATCTAGTACCTTCGAACTAAAAACAATTGTGATTATTGTGTCTGTCTTATAGATAATATGATATCTAAAATTGTCTAAATTTATAAAACTGAATTCCATTGGATAAGAAAACATATAATAATGTTAGAAGATTTAACATGTGTGAATTTTGAACAATTTATGCTTTCCCTGCTTAAGTACATAGAATATTTCTTTTCTGTGAATCGTTTAAAGATTTTACAAACGTAAATTTTTGGTAATGACTAAAAGAAATGTAAAAGTTGCAGGTATATGTATACTGTTTAAAAAAATACAGGGAAGAATGCAAGGTGATATTAGTTAACAGCGGATAGTTATTTTATCCTAACATGGGACTCTTCGGTAGTGTACATTCACCACTAGGGAGTGAACCTAGGACCTTCAGGTCGAATGATCAGTAAAATAAACCTTGGACATGTGTGTCTATTGATAATGCTATACATTTCCAAACAGAAGAAAACAATAAAATAAGTACCTGAATCAAATTTTTGTAGTTAGAACTGGATCTAATAATTGAAATAAAAACTGATAGCAGAAAATTAGAAAAAAATTATGCAGGAATTAATCACATGCATAAAATGTGATGATAAAGTCGAGTAGGTCCTGAGTAAATTACTAATATATGTGCAAGAAATCATCAATCCGACAACTGATTCCATTTTTAACGACTTGACATCCGTTTGTCTAACATCTGAAAACAGGAGGTACAGAATAGCTGTTTCGCCTCAGTTCATACAAGTGTCTAGTACTTTCTGGCTTCACTAGTACAATTATTCATGCCAACCCACCATGAATATCTATCCACATACTAAACTAATCTTTTCCCAACTGAGATTTTGCTTCGTATATACAAGGTGGAGAGTTGTGACATTCGATGATGTCATCTATATATTGCTAACTAATTAACGTTAAAAAACAGTCGCACTATGAATCTAAAACAAAATAAGCCCTGAAAGTAACTCATTTTTTAAAAGTCCTCTATCGAACTGCCAAATCAATCAAACATCATAAACACAGCTTATAAGCAAAAATTCTGAATCCCAAAAACCCAATCAACACTACTGAACAAAGAATACAACTAAACAGTTTTATATGATTTTACAAACAGTAAAATCATTGTTCAGCAAACTAATGGACTGCATATTCTAACTTCAATTAACTATTCGTGTTTTGAAAATAGATTTTCACGAGTGAAGTCACTGAATTATTGAAAGTTCTCATATATATATATATATATATATATATATATATATATATCTAAACAACAAGTCAAAAGTAAAACTGAACTAAAAGTGAGTAAACGTATACTCTGGAGACTAATAAACCTAATTTCCCGGTGATATATATATTCAATTTGATTAGATAATCATCAACTGCGTAAAATTTTCAAAATTAACTGAACATAACAATAAATGATTGACAGTAAATAGATTCACATTTAAATAAATTTCCTTCAACTGGTTCATTGATGCTTTGTTGTCTTGATGAAAAACTAAACCATTTATTTATTTTATTATTTGAAACAATTCATTCAATGTACAATTGTGAGTGTCGCTAACTTATTTATTTATCATCAATGATACAATCTTAACTGGGAAGAATAAATAAATCATCGCGATAGTTTGTTGTTTTCTCCTTTTTATTCAATTTTTTTCATTTGCTCTGTTGTTTATCGAATCGGTTTGTATCGAATGGGAATTTTTCAAATCACTTTTTCATCAAATTGTTGTTTATCCATTCTGATTTTATTTGAATGATTTCAACTGGAGAATTGAAAACTGAGTTGTTGTTGTTTTTTTAGATTTCGTAATTGTTTTTGTGAATAAATGATTTAATTATATGAGAAGGATAGAATGGAGAGAATTTGTAGCTCTGGGAGAGAAAAACGCGTATTTGTATGCTAATATGATAAATGTTAAATTGTGATAGCATTCTTTTCAAATGTATAAACTGGATTCATGACGAAACATTCAATCTCCAATAAAATAATTTAAATAAACTATTTTACACGAAAGTGGGGTTTTTAAAATTCACTTATTTCAGAGTTCCATTCAATCACTGAATGCACAGCTTAAAGAAACAATGAAATCCATGAAGCATCAGTCAGAAATCTTTTCACTGAGTACCAGTCATCCAATAGTAGACTTGGAATAAATATCTTCAGTTATCATCGTCAACCCGTCATTCTTAAATCATTGGTACTGCGACTAATTTTTTATTTGATTTCCAATAAAATATCAGATTAGAACGAATGTTTATATAACAGACAAATTTTCTTCTGAACACAAATGCAAATAACATTTATTTGCTTTTCGGCGAAAATTGCTATTAACACTAAGAACAAATTATAATTCATGTACTTGTTTTCGTTGTTTTGCTAAATAGTATTTGGTTTCCTAAATAATAGACGGATTGGTGATTAAGAATGGCAGTAATAACTAACGTTTCGTCCTGTTTTAGATTCATTAGCTAGATATACCTGCATCCAAGCGGAAATGTTCACACTGGCACTTAACCCTAAAAGTTTTCAACTCAAAAGTCACATAAATGATCTACTTAGCAAATGTGTTTGTTAAGTCACTGAGATGCAGGCGCATCCAAACCAATGAGTCTCAATTAGAGTAAAACTGCTAGTCAAAATTACTTGTAGTCAATAGGAACTTTTATAAAATGGCTGTCTAGCAAAGGATACACATATGCCGACAAAAAAAAACTATAGTTCAACTCCAGTTAAAATCACCAATTATGAAATAATTTAACTTCTTTCTGATATATTCAGTTTTTATTTATATCAATGTCTTTAATCAGATACACATAAATATCTTCATTTATTGCTTTTTTTTTTAAATTTTAAATCAGCTTGAAACATTACGACAAATGCATGCAAACTGTGTATCGTGTGGTCAAACTGATAACTTTCGCCCGATCTGTCCCATTGGTTCACGTTCAGTAAGATGTTCATTTCGAGTTTAAAAAAACAAAACAAAACAAAACAAAACATGCAACTTCATTTCATTCGAAACTTAATCTAATCATTGAGAAAGTAGCCAGATTCATTCAATTAATTCATTGATATACTATTATAGTTTACTCGTTGCACATTTCTTTTACTTTGTGTACACAGAAAAAAAGCCCTAATTCACACAACAGACTTAATCAATAAAATAATATAACACTCAGGAATAATTTTAAATCACTCTCTCTCTCTCTCTCTCTGCATACATTGATTGTAATTCTAGTCGATAATGAATGAGAAGCCTATGAAACTATGCAATTCGTTCATTGATTTTATTTTTTTCTTCATTTCAAAAACAAAATGTACCCAATCAATTTTGAAAGAAAAGTATTCTATTCTTATCAAATTAGTATTTCACTGCAAATTCTAAACGATCAAATTACCTGATTTTGATATATATTTGAGAACGTCTTTCTTATTATTTTCCTTTCTCTCGCCCTCTCTCTCTCTCTGCCGCTCTTTCTCTCTTAAACTGTGGGAAAAAATCATCAAGAGTCTATTTATTTTATTTAATTTTATTTTAATGTTTCATGTCATTGCCTCAACCTAATTTCCTTCCTATTTACATCCTGTTTTGTACTGTTGTCATTGATGATTGTTGTCTATCATTGGCCATCTCACATTACTGTCGTTTGCTACAACAGCCCCCTTTGCCCTTCTCCACCGCTCATTAGACTGATGCAGTTGCAATAAATTGTAATCGTAATTTCAAAATTCCAATAGTTCATTGATTTCATTTATTTACAGTAGAACAATTTCACGAAAAAAAGAGCAATAAATATACATTTATATATATATAAATTAACTTTTCAATTTATCAGCTAATTATAGTTAACTGATACTAATGTTATGTAGAGTTAATTGAAGCGAAATTGCATTTTTTTTTCTCTAAATGATAGGTAATTTATATGTCAAAACTGTCATTGTCTACTATCATCTGGACAGCATTATCAGTTGAATAGTTAGTTGACGTCAAACAACAAGCCAACAGTAACGATTCCAAATATCTTTTTCACTAGTCAGTTTAAATGAACAGTTGGGAAAATAAATGATATATATACATATACATGCATTACGGGGTTGTGAAGATTGTTAAGTTACACATTTCTGAAACCATGAATCGAAGACGTGCTTAGTGAAGTTCAGTCTGTTCGGGTGTGTCAGTATCTACCGAAGACTGTGTATGGGGTTGCGCAGCTCCTTGAATTGATCAAGTTAGACATTAACACTGTTAGATACCGGCTCAGTGGTCCGATGGTTAGGCATTCGCGCACAATACCAAAGGTCCTGGGTTCGAATCCTGCGGGGTGCAGGAGTCGTGCATGTGCATTGCTGATGAGTCCCATACCAGGACGAAACGGCCGTCCAGTGCTTCCAGGTTTCTAATGGTGGTCTAACATTGATCGATTCATGGTTTCAATAAATATAAATATATATATTTATTTAATGTACGAGAGTACTCATCAAATTTACGGTTGTCCTTGAAAATTAACTGCCAAGACGTTATTAGGTTATGAAACAGTGTCAAATTGAAACGTTTTTTAAAAAAAAACACTCTTGGCAACGTGCCAACCGAATAATGATGATAAACTACTGTTGAAATCATGAAAAATACAAACCAGTCAGTAAATAAATAAATTAATTAATGTCATGATTTATGATAAATAAACACAACTCGTGAATGAAATCAATCACTTTGATCATTTATGGCTTTTAACATAGATTTGAAAAGTACATTTAATTAATTAATTTATTTATTTATATGAGGTAATTGTTTTTATTAATATAAACAAAATGAATACTATTAATTTAAGTTGTAACAAAATTCGTTCATATTTTCACTGAAATTTCGATTTTGTCTAAACTCCAATACAAACCACACTCTTACCTATTCCAAGTCAATAATTAAATCTTGCAAAATGTGAAAATTCTGTGTCGATGATGATGATACTTATATGATGTATAGACGGAGACTAGATTGAAATGTAAGACATTTGAAACTAACTAGAACAAAAAATACTGTCTAATCCGGTCAATAGTATCCTACAGTATTTTTTCCTGAAATTTTGAATGGACTGGGAAGACAATGGATGATTTATTGTCTTTTTTTTGTATTCATCGAGCTGAGTAGTTCAATTTTGAAGGTTTCTGTAATTGTTCTAGATAAAATTATTATTTTATCATTTTTCGATTAGAGTCAAAGAGATTAGTGTTTATTGCACATTGAAATCATCAATCAATCATTGTTACACCACCATTAGAAACGTGGAAGCACTGGAAAGCCGTTTCGTCCTGATATGGGACTCATCAGCAGTGCGCATCCAAGACTACCAAGGACAAATGGGTGAGGTCGCGTAAAATCTGTAGATTGATCAGACTTACACATTAACACGGTTGGATGCCAGTCCAGTGGTTCGGAGGTCAGGCGTTGGCGCGTAAGACCAAAGGTCCTAGGTTTGAATCCTGCAGGAGTCGTAGATTCGCACTGCTGACGAGTCCAACAACAGGACAAAACGGCCGTCTGGTGCTTCCATGTTTCTAATGGTGGTCTAACAATGACTGACTGATGATTTCAATATTTTATAATTGTTAGAAATGGTTTGAATTATCCAGCTGTCGATATTCAGGACTGAAGTTTGTGCTGACGATGTTGTTCGGAAGAACAATGAAAGCTTCACAACCAAAATGTCCAGCTCAGAGGATGAAACACCACCACAATCATCCACCTGAGCTACAAATTTTCCCCACCATCTGAAAATAAACTTGAGCTGTTTCCCTGAGTAGCATTACACTTACCTTTAAAAAGAATAATCAGTCTTCCTAGTAAATTATTTATTGATAAATAAATGACAGAATATAAGAAAGTTAATATGGATCAATAAATTACCTGTTTATGTATAACTCAGTTTCTAGTTTTACATAATTTCTGTTTAACTAGGATGAATGTATACGGGAAGATTTACAGGTGTTTTTGAGTTTGTAATTATACATGCTAATCATAGGTCACTAGAATTCTATCGGTTATTTTGTTCTTATTTCATATTGACTCATTTCTAAAGCAATAGGGAAACACATTTTCTGCATAGTTGTGTAGCTGTATGTCAATTATCTGTTTATCTGAACTTAGTAATTGTTGTGATCTAAACCAATTCTAAACATACATACCCTCACACCATAGCACTGCATTACTGTCTGTATAATTCTTTTGACCATTATCGCTTGCTTGTACGTGTGATGGCCAATTTCTGCGTGTTCTTAGGCTTCGTAATTAGCTCGTCCAGACAATCGTTACTAAATGGCGTCTGACGGTTTATAAATCAGAAGATGAACTCGAAGTGTTGAATACGTTTATTTTTGGCACACCACAAACGATCATCAGCAAACTACCAGCAGACCAGGCAGGCACACTAGCGAGCGAATGGGCGGATAAATCAATAAGATTAAAATTTTCGAGTATATAAAAGGAAAGTGTCTGAGTCATCGGGGTATTTAAGGAGATTAACATTAAAGCGAATAGGATGAACAGTGTTCAGTCGTACAAGCTCATACAAACAAGACGAAAAATACCAATGGTGTACATATGGGTTGTTGTTATACAAATAGCTCGGTTACATAAGTTAATCGAAAAGGCTTAATCAAATTAAATATGAGCGAACTCAAGTTTATGTGGAGACACTACACACACACTACAACTACTGCTTCAAGATTACTACTGAGGTCGATTGACAATTTAAAATTGGAATTTCATCAATTCAAACAACTCATGAACCTGTTATTTTAAAATATCCAGTCATATTGTTTGAGCATCGATTATTCTGAAAAACGCTGATTATTCCGATTTCATCTGCTTGCATTTTCATTCAATGAAAAATACCAATGAAATCTATTCGACATTAAATCCAAAGTATTGTTACTTCATTCTACTACATTTCTGAATTTCATAAATATTTCCTTGCTAAGGTGTGTATTTTCTGTAGAACTTTAACCCATAGAAGTTTTCAGTTTAGTTAAAGCAGAGAAGAAGAAAACGCTCAGCAGAGAATCATATTTTCAAAATTATTAAACTTAAAAGTGATGTCAACGTCAATCAACCTTAGAAGAAAAATTCTGGATGAAAAGTGAATAAAAGTTACTTTTTTTTTAAATACTTACGTTTATGAATTCTTTGTCTGAGAGGTTTCGAGATGTTGGATTTGGGGACAAATAAAAAATGCAAACATACACAATGAAATAATAGCTTGAATATTTGTATAATTAATTTATCTAAAGCACTGTTACTTCCAAACTCTAGTGTAATAATAATTGAGCAAACTATTTCAGTAAATGAGTATTATTTTAGTACGGAAAGATATGGCAGGATTGCAGTTTATTACATTTTAATCATGAACTCATCGTGCCTAGACCATCATTTAAAACCTGAAAATACTAAACTACATACCCCTATAACTGTTTATATTTTTACTTCATTCCTGATCAGATTTTATAATGATACTTCAATCTAAGAGTTTTAGGTCGAAGTCTTGTTGGCCTTATAATATCAGATAGAACTTCTAACATAGAAATCAATCAAAGTATGACTTCATACACAATTAATACGTTTATTTCGGTCAACTAACTTACGAAAGGACGTATCATCAATGACATCAAATGATTATCGCATTATATTTCATATTAGTTGAAGTTGACATTTTGTTGGTGAACTCCATTTCAGCGACCTAGTGGGAGACTTCGAGCCCTGTTGGGATGTTTAGTGACGCTTTCAGAGTCTTAAACGTGGGAAGAAATAACTTTTAAATACATTCTGATATACACTAACAACTCAGAGATCGATCTACAACGAAAATGACTCTAAAAGTAGGATTATCTCAAAAAGCCTTATCCATCAATATAATTTCATAAAATGAACTCAATGTCAGGGGATAGAATAACTTAGTAATCAACCGTCCAAACAACTCCGCCTGGATAAAGGAGGAGGGTTACGTGTAGGGTCGGCAAACTCATCCTTAGAAAATTAACTTGGTAAAAAAAACACTGACAAGAAAAAATTCAAATCCAATGGTTCGAACTATTTGAATGTAGATGAAGCATATCTAAAATACATTTGTATCCTGAAAAGATTATGGTTTGATTCATTTTTACAGGTAGATCTGTAAATAACTCTATTGATGTCAAAATGATTTCATGAAGATGATGATGACAATAATTAAGATCTGCAAATTCAACAACAGATTTTATCATATACATTATTATTATCTTAGGCATAAAATCTAATTTGAAATTGTGTTTGGTGTACTCTCTCTCCTGCAATTTAAAGAACCGTTAGATTCATACACTTTGATAGGCTTAGTTTGACTCACAACTAGTTGTGACAAATATAAATAAGCCTAACGCTTTACGCTAATGAATGATTTCAACAGCGATTTGTAGGTGTGCAATCAAATAATAGCTTAAAAATATCATATTTTCAAATTCCATTTATTGTCGAAACCTGAAAACAGAATAAACAAAATATTTAGACGAATATCAATCGTAAAAATCAGCAGCTTGTTCCTGTGGCCTAAAAAATAATGTCAATGATAAGCAAGGTGCGTAACATCAGAAAAGTTGATCAACATGACTAGCTTCACATAGAATATAAGGTTGTTGGATAACATAACAAATGAAACAGTTGATTTTATCTAATTTATCACTACTTCTCTTTATTGTGAGACGCTTTTCATTTTTCAAAATCTGTTTGTTTTGCTAAATGATATACTGTAAAAACTCGACTCTCAATCTAAAAGCACACACTTACGGTATAACACTTAATCAGTAGCTGTTTTTATTCACAAACCAATTTCTCAAAAGTGCTTGATACTTATTGTCTCTTTTGCCTAATCTCTAGAATTGTATAAATAGTTTTTTTCTCTTAGTTGAACGTTTAAGAAAAGGAATTAATTTGAGTGGAAAAAAATCCAATTAGTTTTAAATTTCAAGTTTCTCCTTGGGAGAATATATTTCTAGGAAACGAATAACGACGACCTTCAGTGTTTTTCGGCCATTAATCTGGGTGAAATTGATTATGCTTGTGTAGTTTTTGAATCTGATTAGATTTTCTTTTTCAGCATGAATAATTTGTCTTATTAGAATGTATTATTGTATATATTATCTATTAGGCTGTTATTTAAAGGCCACGAAACTGTTTGTGTAATAGCTTATATTTCCTTGACCTTTCCTTTCGATTGAAAGAGATCATTCTCGACTGAAATGGGAACATTATGAAGAGTGACTGTTTAGTATTTGGAAATGTGGCTATTTAAACTCAATATATTTACTGATAACTTATTCATAAATAAAGGAATGGGTACTAGGCCTGAGATGAGTGTGTTTATTATGCTCGATTAATGAGTGAACCAAACATATCCCAGTTCATCTGACCTTGGGTTAATCATTCCTATTGAGTTATCAATAGTAGTGAAGCCGTACCTCTATATATGAGGCTTGTTTGTTTTTAAGCTAGGATTCAAATATCTTGCATAGACTGGGGATACATAACTGATGTATTGATTTACACAAATTAAACTATTTTGAAACTGCCAATGAATGAACAACTTTTGTCTAGAGAAACTGACACAAATGAAATATTGAACATCATTCACAACTAGCTATCGTTTAAGCGTAAGAAAAAATGGATTTTCTTTGCAAACCAAACTGCAACTGACACAATATCTGTCTATCTGAAATAAACATTCTTCATCGATCTTTTCTCTTCATTCGAAATTTTTACAATTACAAAAAAAACAAACAAACAACTAATCATCTAATGACAAACTGGATAACATCGAAAGCGTTTTAACAATTTTTGACAACTAGTCAGAAGAAATAATCTATTATAGACTGTATGAATATATCAATTATTTGAAAAGTAGGATATTTAGTCCAGATAATGAATTGTATGAAAAACAAACGACAACTTGAACAAATGTCCTAGAATCAGAAATCAATAAAACTGTACGTGTATCGAAATAGAACGCATCGAATTCTCTAAATCAATAAATATGTATGTACATATATGAAAAATATCATTAAAAATGTACGCATTATGATTAGATATTATCAGAGAATTTCAGGAAATGAAATCTTCTATTGACTGGAATCAATATTATTTAAATGTAAATAACGGAGGAAAACTGTAAGACTTATTTTAAATATTATAATAACTCACAGCTGGAAGTTGAACTTGCATTTAGGCAGTGAAATCTCACTGATGGCCTCCTAGTGGCTCTGCTGGTCAGTGAAGGAAACCTCATGCAATAACTTGGGCAGTCAGTGTGGATAGAACTATTAATTTTAGTAAATGGTGTTGTTGTTGTTGAATCTCTAGCTAATCACACATTTATGTAGTCGTAGTTGAAAAAGTAACTAGAAATCTTCATATTTCGTAGTCTAGAAACATTCTCATATTCAGATGCGTTTTTCGAACAACAAACGCCATTTGTGAGTGTTTGTATTTTTTCATGTTTCTGATTCCATTGCTGAATGTCTTTTACCAAATTTGCATCATGAGGGGATTGATTTTATTCTTTGAGTTAGTCACAAGTCTTTATTAGTAAAATTAGACGGTGGCTAGCAGTGAAATCCAGAACTCACATTTTATCTTATTCATGACCTGTCGACTGGATTTATCTAATTTAATGTTGACGCTTACACCAAGATTCGAACCAAGGTACATTTTATTCACAACCCAAAACTCTTGTCGACTGATTCCAGATAGAGACCAGGTTTTTTATAGTAGTTTATGTCAACATCTGCATTCGACCAATCTCTATTCTCACCTGGAATTCTTGAGACGAATGCCTTTCTAATTTAAATTTAATCGCAAGCTATTTGGATCAAGTAGCTCGGTGGATAATTTGATAGTTTTGAAAAAGATAGACGTTCTATTGAAATCTGAGTTTCAGCATCAACATTAGAATGCCACAAAGTCTAGCTAATGAGTCCTAAATAGAATATAGTCCCCATACTGGAACCAACTCCTTGCCACTTGTTATCATTACTGAAAACATCTAGTTAGTTAGTTGTGGGAAATCTCGGACAGGCTGTACTCCAAAAGGATTTTATATTAGTAAGAAAAAAAATCAATTGAATTTGGTCCGTTTGAAGCATATCCTGGAGATTAGTTTTGTTTGTTGATTTCATCTTTCTCGCAGACTAAACTCATTTAAGATGCGGTTGAAAATCAGAGGACAACTGTCATCAGTTTCATCCTGGTAGGACACTGCAGGACAAGTAACTTAACTTTACAACCGAACTAGTAACTTCATAATATGCTTGAAGTTGTATGAGAAATCGAGATTGATCGAGTTTAGAAATTTCTAAAATAAAACATTCTTTTTATTGACCATAGAACTGTACTGTAATCTCACTGAAGTTGCCACAACACCTGAATGTCCAAAATTCGGTCTACTGGAAAATGGTTGTCACACATTCCTAAGAAAAGATAAAAAAAAACCAAGATGAAATATGTATGGGGTATCAAGAAAGGACAAATATCTATTCAGTTTTAACAGAGTTGTTTGTGCTACTTAGCTTGAAAATAGAACACAGAAGTAAGCAAACTAACTACCGAAATATTTATCCATTACCTTTAAATGTTACTAAGTGTGCATGATTTTTTAACAGAGGCATAGTGATTTATTTACACAAATTCTGTATTTTTCTAAATAGTGTATCTTTGAATTCTCTTAACTTGTCCAATCCATTTGCCCACATTCATAGAGAAGATCAATAAGGACCTAAAAGTAGTTACAATTTAAACTGATTGAAAATAAATCTATGGAAAAATGATATATTTTTTTTACAGAACATTCCTCCATTAACTAAGTAGGCACATAGCTAATGTCTTATCCACCATTCGTAAAACAGATGTATTAGATCACGTGAACTGAAATGAACAATATTGATCAGAATTGTCTGATAATCACCTTGAAACGGAAGAAAGCTTATGGCTGGAAAAAAGGTTATCGTGAACTATTAGTGCAGCATATCATCTAACTTATTTTCGTTGATCAACTAAGAGTCCGGGTTTATTGAACCACTGACTAGTAGACAGTTATTGAATTAAATGTCATTAAAAAACTAAAAGGGCATATTTCATACTTTTCAGTGTTTAGTGCGAAAAAAATAAATTTTTTTCTAATTTTTAATCTTTTAAAAACTTTTCCTATTCTCATTGTTACTGATATTTTATAAGACAACTTGGTTAGAGTGAAAATTTTTTGAAAAAAATACGATTTTCAGTCAACTGTTTGGAGTTATTTAACTGGACACTTATTTTGTATTAGCTACCAGCTGACAGGTTTTCGTGTCTACAATATCATTCAACTAACGAGCTACAGATTGGATGAAACGCATTTCCTGAATTTTTCATCAACTACCACAACTGACTATGGTTTAAATTACAAAAAGTGACAACTTTCACCAAATTAAATCAAAATACACTGTACTAGATCAAATGATACATACTGGATACGTGAAAATAGACAGACAGTCAAAAAAATCGTTGAAAGAATAAATAATTGTACTTTGAAGTACAAATGCAACCATTACCAAGACTAGTAATCTTGTATATAAGTAATATGATATGAATAAACAGATCATGAACAAAAGTTGATTTCATCCTTCAAATAAACGAACAGGCTGATAATCCAAATGGAACTTGAAATATAAGTAAATTTATGTTGATTATTGCTAACTAGTCCTGTTTATTTTCAGTTGGAGTTATAGAGATTAGTGTTTTTGCACATTTCAAATCATCAATCAATCATTGTTAGACCACCATTAGAAACTTGGAGGCACTGGACGGCCGTTTCGTCCTGGTATGGAACTCATCAGCAGTGCGCATCTACAAATCCTGCATCTCACAGGATTCGATTTCGGGACCTTTGGTATGGTGCGCAAACACCTAACCATTTGACATTTGGGCCGCCATCTAATGGTGTTAATGTCTAACTCTGGCTGATCTAGGGATTTTGCGTGACCTCACTCATTTGTCTTTGGTAGTTACTGCCTACACCTGACAGGGTTGACCTTCACTAATCACGTCTTCTCACTAGAACTCCCAGAATTTCCTCACGAAGCTAGTCACTAGTGAGTACATTAAACGATATTTTCAATTAGGGTTATGGAGATTAGTGTTTTTACACATTCCTGTTTATCTGACTGTAAAAAATTTGAAAGAAAAAGCAAATGAGAATTATAAAAAAAAACTAGAATAGTTTTCTTCAGAAAGATGAAATGAAATAAACTTTATGATTTAATAATAATAGACTATGAAAATATTTGGCTATCGTCGAAAATCACCGGTTTCTACTTTGTTTATCTTTTGTCATTGATTATTAATTAAATTCACAAAACTTAGGGTTACAATTAGATTTAATAAATAAAGTTGATGATAAATTTGAAAGATTAAAAACTTATGACGAATTTGAGTGTTAATCACAATTTAAATATATGAGTGATAATTAGTAGGTTGGGCGTTAACCCGCAAGACCGTAGGTCCCGGGTTCGAATCCTGAGAGTTGAAGGATTCGTGGATGTGCACTGCCATTGAGTCCCATATCAGGACTAAACGGCCGTACCTTGATTCTAGCTTTCTAATGGTGGTCTAACAATGATTGGTTGATGATTTCAATGTGTAAAAGCACTAATCTCCCTAACTGTAATCGTTAATTATGATAAAATACCTAAAAATGACAAGTTTGAGTTTGTGTGTGTGTGTTTGTGGTTTCGCTACTTGAAAAAAACGGAGTTATAATTATGTATGTTTATAGTGATGATTGATAATGGATGATATTTCACTCTCGGGCATAGTTTGAACGCTATGTAAGATAACAGCGGAAAGATTATAGTCTACGAAAAATAGACAGTAGAATAACGAAGGAAATTAATGTAATCGGTTTAATTAGAATAACATAATTTTATTCGTATACATGATAAAAATTATATAACAATATTGGTACTGTTGAATCCGGTCAATGTTGGGAAAAGTACGATTCGAAAACAGGTAAATAGTTAACGAAAACCTGAAAGCATTGAAAAGCTGTTTCATCCTGATGTTGACTCCTCAGCAGTGCAGATATACAACCCTGTCCTTGGGACTGAACCTGGAGCATTTGATCTTATGTGAGAACGCTTAACCTCCTAACTGAATTGGTTCATGCTTTCAATAACATTTGACAATCTGTACAGATTTTCTGAAACCGACAATAATCAGTCGCTCTTTAGAGAATAGCTTCAAGAAGAAACTCTTGATGTTCTAATCAGAAGCCATGAACAATGAGGTTCAAACATGTTGGATGTGCAATATGTTAGAAGTGATCGAACATATAATTGGTACATTAAAATACGTGATTGTGTAACCTAGAAGACGTTGAGATTTGGAGATCAGCATTTATGTTCATGTCTAGGTTGACTAATTGACCACCAAAGCAGATTCATTGACATTGGACAGTGTTATAAGCTCCAACATTCATGTTAAGCATCGCTGAGCCACTTGATTAAGCTACATACTGACTCAGTTTCGTTGATTGTTCAATTGGCAAAATGAATACACTACTTTAAGATCCCTCTGAATATGGAAGAGGATTACCTGCATAAAAGCAATAGCAAATGTCATTTATGTAAGCTAAAAACAAAAAAGCAAGTGTTCTAATAGACCACCTGCTGTTATTATTCATAATAGTCACAAATCATCATTCCAGTAAATGAATTTTATTGATTTTTTGTTTCAAAATTTAATTGGGTAGAAGAGAGAGAAAAAGCAAAACAATTTTAAGACTAAACAGCATTTATGATTCTATTTTTTTTTTGAACATTACTTTCTTCATAACAGTGAAAATCCAAAGTTCACTTCCTTCCTCTATTCAATTCGTGTACAAAGTTTCTAAGCATAAACATTATATCAATCATTCGCATGAATTAATGACCTTTAAATCATTTTTTTTTTCAAATATAAACTCATTAATAATAATAATAATAATGATAAGCATGAATCACATTCAATGAAACACCAAATCAGTTAAAAGTTTGTTTCAACAAAGTGGAAATTCGAACTTAGTAGGTAAATTTTAATTTCACGAAGAGTAAATATGCCTTGCCGAGTTTCAACGAATGACCTTGATCAAAATGGAAAGTTATTGTTTTGGTTTTTTTTATGGGTGACAGATAAAGTTTATCTCATCAATTTCGCTTTAAATCTCAATGTAATTTTTTTTTCAATGAATATAATTGCGATTGAATATATAAATTGTATGCAAACAAAATAAGCAGTGAAGGGGATAACAAACTGTAATGTCAATATTTAATAAATAAAGGAGACTAAGTATCTGATTCATTCTGATTATTAATTTGAATAAAATCCGCTTGCTTATCGACAAATTTCATGGATGATTTGTAAATGTTTATATGACTGTATATAATAACATTTTTAAAACTCAAGTTGTATTGTGCGATTATAATAGTCTGCTTTTATGATAGCAGCATTAGAACGTTTGTATTTATTTATACGTTGATAACATTTGACATTTTCTCTAATTGTCCTCTCTCTCTCTCTCGTACTTACATTCAGTTTAGTTATTGGTTCTTTTGAAACAAAACATGCTATTTCAACTAAGTAGCTAGATACTATTGAATGTAGTTTTTTTGGTTTACTCTACTTTTTTCTGCTTCACAAAATTCGATGTCTTAATTACTTACTTATGCCTGTTGCCCACAAGGGAGCGTAGGCCGCCGACTAGCACTCTCCAGCCTACTCTCTGGCCTGGACCTTCTTTTCCAGTTCTACCAAACCGCTGTTCAGTCTCCTCTTCTGTCTGCGATTCTCTGTATATTTCCTCCTTTACTTTGGCCTTGAGAATTCCATGACAGGGCTTGTCATCCTGACGCACTTAGGTGATTTCCTCAATGTGTATACTATCCACCTCCTGCGCTTCTTCCTTCACTGGAATCTGCCTTGTTCTCTGCCACAGTAGGTTGTTAATGATAATTTCTAGCCGGCGGATCCAAAGTAGTTAGAGTAAATAACTCTTGATAAACACTTGCTTCTTCCAGATGATGGATTTTGTAGTTCTCCGAGTTTCTGCCCCATACAGTAGAACTGTCTTGGCATTTGTATTGAAAACCGCGACTTTGGCGTTGGTTGGTAGTTGTTTTGAGTTCTTCAATTGTAGATTTGGCGATCTGAAATTCAATGTTAATATGTGGTTGTTCTCTGTAATGGAGTTTCCATCCCAGAAAGTTGTTCAAGGCAGTTGTATGGTAGATGTAAGAAATATTGGAACAATATTTGATAATGTTAAATGAGGTGCTTCATTTAATTATCAGTGTACAAAATGTTGAAACTTCAGTCACAAAGGTAGGTGAAGTTCAATCCTAAATAAAACAGCAATAACAATGTCAAGTATAATGTGAATAGTAAATTGTTCGTCTTCTGAGATTTTGTTTACTAAAAGAATGGCTGTAGTTATAATAACCTACTGCACAGAAATCCTGTTTGTAAATTTATGCAATGATTTCTTAAAATGAACTCAATATGTTTCATATTTTCGCATACTGGAGTCATAAAACTCTATATTTTCCATATATAGAGCATCTTCAACTTACTTGTAACCTCCCTTTTTGTGTGTGTGTATATGTGTATATGTGAAAATCTTTCTATGTTTAAATTTGAAATGATAATAAGTTTTTGTTTTCTTATAAACACACACTTCTTTTCTCATTAGTTTCAAAGGAGACTCTTATTATTCATTCAACTAATAACTTTTGTACAAATGAGTTAGTTTGTTCTAATTGATATGCTGTATTGTTAGATAAAGTTTAATACTAGTTGAATCAATCTATCATTTGATGATGGAGATAACTTCTTTCTTTTACAAACAGATAGTTCTATGGTTGTCAACTTTTGTTCACTTGTTTGTTATTCAATAGTCACAAAAAACTGACTTTGAATATCAAGTCACCGAAATACTAATGGAACTAACTGTATGTATAACAACTCCATTAAAAACTTGACAAGTTTTCTGTATAGTTTTTATAGCTTATACTTATCTTCATACTAAAATAATCAAATCGTTAAAAAACTGTTTTTTAATTTGCTGCTTATCTGGGAAGTCTAGAGATTGTAAATTTACCAATGTTTTTTATTTGTGACATTGTATCAACATTCTATATTTCATAAATCTTCACGAGTAAGGCCATTCATCTTTCTGATGACTTCCAAGTTTAGCAGATTTGTGTAAATAAATGATTACATCGAATTAAGCTTCTCAGTAATTATTTAAATAATAAATTTACACATTTGAAACCATCAATCAATCATTGTTAGACCGTTATTAGAAACCTGGATTTCAAATATGTAAAAAATACAAACCTCCAAAACTCTGCCCCAAAATATCGTAACAGTGATCACTAGTGACTAGCTTCGGGAGGAAATTCTCGGAGTTCTAGTTGAGAAGACGTGACAAATCGAGTTCAACCCTGTCGGGTGCAGGTAGTAACTACCAAAGACAAATGAGGGAGGTCACGCAAAATCCCTAGATCAATCAGAGTTGGACATTAACACCGTGGATTGAAGCCGGCCCAGTGGTCCAATGGTTAGGTGTTTGCGCACCATACCGAAGGTCCCAAAATCGAATCCTGTGAGATGCAGGAGTTGTAGATGCGCACTGCTGATGAGTCCCATACCAGGACGAAACGGCCGTCCAGTGATTCCAAGTTTCTAATGGTGGTCTAATAATGATTGATTGATGATTTCAAATGTGTAAAAACACAAACCTCCAAAACTCTGCCCAAAAATAAATCTTTAATTTAAATGTACCAAGAAGACACACGTTTGATGTATTTAGCAATACTGAAATTGAACAGTTATGGTGAACGTCTTATATTTTGAGAGTTATTTACAGTCAATAATCAGATTGTTTTGTACAGCCTGATATTTTACTAAACAGACCGCAATAGTTCATGAAATTCTTGAATATTTTCTTCAGATTTATTGTGAATTGTCGTAGTACAGTTTGCGTATCTATTGAAAAACTCATTTATTTAGAGAGTTTATTTCTTGCATAGAATCACAACTAATTTTTGTTTTGTTCTTCACAATCTTTTTAACTGAATTCTTGAGGCGATTCTCAAAGTTCTAGTCAGAAGTTGTGACCAGTGAAGTTCAACCGTTTCGAGTGTAGCCAATAACTACCGAAGACAACGGGTGAGGTTGCGGAATTTATTAGATTGGTCAGAGTTAGTCAATAATACCAATGCAGGCCAGTTTAGTGGTCTAGAGGTTAAGCACTCGCACGAGTGACCGAATGTCCAGGGTTCGATTCCTATTCGTGGGGTTGTGAATGATCCCTGTCCCATACTAGGATGAAACGACCGTCCAGTGCTTCCAGGATTCTAAGAATGATCTAACAAAACAATCTCCTTAACTTCATAATGAATTAATTTAATGACTAATTATGTATGATTATAGTCAGAATTGAAAAAGTGACTGAGATAATATTTCAATGAAATAAATAATTAATTCATTAGACTAATAATATATACATATAATTATTATATGTGACCTAGAAAAATGTTTTATTTTTTAATATTAAATGATCACAATATTATTATAACATAAGATAGTCCCATAGTTCTATGCATGATTATCATTATCATTATTATTATGATTATTAGTGTCATTATATTTTTTTCTGTTACAAGTTGTACGCCTAAACTTATGAATATTCATACTGTTTTTTTTGTTTGTTTCGATTCAACTTTTTTGTTTGTAAAATTCAGAGAGCATTATAATCCATATATTCTATATGCATAATTACTAATTAATTTGAATAAAATCAATGCTGTGAGGAGTTGTGTGTACTAGTTAGAAAAAAAAACAAAAGGTTATCTCCTATGCATGCAGGTTTTCAAATGGTGATTTAGTGAGCATCAACAGTAAGCTAATTTTTCCATCTAAATAAAGAGAGAAAATGTGACAGACTGAGGTGTTTGTTACTTGCTACATTCAAAATATATGTTAATAATTAGAGAGTGCGATGAAAGTTTTGTATAATTGTTGGGGATGTTAGATCCCCAAAACTAGCTTGTTAAATGCCTTATTTTGGATTTCACGTTTGCCAGCATGGGCTGATCAGGAAAATCAGTGGCTGTGATTGGCTGCTGTGTATTTTAGTGTATTTTCGTAACTGTCCCAAGGACGTTTCTGTGATGTATAAATAAACGAGAGTTGTATGCTTGATTGTATTGTGATTGTTGGGTGTTTGTAGAATATACTTTCTATGCTTACAAAGCCTTTTATCTTCAGCTTGGGATTCAAGGTAGCCTATCTGGACGCTGGTAATTGTCTCGTTCGCGTTTATCGACTAAGGCGAACTCGTGATAGCTTCAAGCGTTCCTAGTAACAAACCCTACAATAATTCAGTTGTGCATTTTCCAATGACAAGTTATTACAATAATGGTAGAGTCTTAAATAATGAGAAATATTTGAAAACTGTCTGGATGTTTACAATGTTAAGAAATTTTTTGACATGGACTATCTAATAGTGAGGTGTTCATTGTTGTTCTGAACTCAATTATCAGCTCTCACCATATGTAACTATGATCTAATTGGTTATTTCAGTAAGTTTTTAAATAATTTGATACGATGGTGTTGTTAGCAGGTGGTTTAGGCAGATCTCTGACCATATAGCTGGCTGACCGTTTACATGTGAATTGACAGATTGGTTCTAACTGTGTTTATTAATTACTGAATAATCGCCTCTCTAGAAACTATCTTGCATTTTTGAATCCTTCCTAGATCTGGAGTTTCAACGTTTATCCAGCCGAATCCATTCATATCCATGGTTAGCTAAGCACATATCTAAACGATAACAAATCCTCCATGACTAGCATGGAAAAATTACACCTGAAAAGCATATCTTTGCTATACTGTGGTCGATCAATGAAATCAAATTTCATGCGTAACATAAACTTAGATTATACAACATTTCGTTACTCACATAGTTAATAGGATTGTTGATAATTCTCTTGATCAGAATAGCAGTATTTAAATAATAGGCAAGTTATGACTAGCGGTAAATTCCAGAACGCATCATTTGTGTGCATATGGATCCCAAGGTTGATGTGTCGTCACATTGGTGCTGACACTCAATAGTTTCAGCCTTATATCACCCCAATCGAGACACAAATAATTACACGAAATAAATAATACTATAAAACATTCAGTTACACAACAACTACAGCAATATCCAAATTAATGAATCCTACACTGGACAAAACACAAATCCTGGTTTCGATTGTTAGACACAATTTATTTGCAGTATTATCAACAACCCAAAATTTTACTACAAATGTACAACTCTCACTGATTTCCAAAAACTAATCATTTCTCTCGGGAATTTTAATTGCCTATTCTTCTAACTGTCTATTGCCATGCCGTTACTGCATTGCAAATCAGACAATAAAAAGCCTATTGCATTTAAAAATTCATTATTACTATTATTCATGCAGTATATGAAATAATGCAAACCTATTACCGTAACTAAATTACATATTAAGAATGAAAGTAAAAATAATAAAAATTCAGTTAGTCATGCATAAAAATGGTATAAAAATGCGAAATTTTTTTTCACAAATTTATTATCAATCTGTGTGCTGTTCATTTTTTACGAGAACATTTCAAATATAATTTACTCCACTCCCAATATAATTCAATGTTAGTTTACTGATGCTAAAAACATTGTCTTATTTTCACATAATTATATAATCTTTTATTGTGATTTATTACACTCTAAAACCTGGTAATATAATCTTTCCGTTGTGTCACATATTTATTCATTGCTTGTATTTCTCTTACAGAACAAATAATTGAACTTAATTACTTACTCATACCTATTACCCCTAATGCAGTATAGACCGTCAACCAGTTATGGATACTTAAAAATTCTAAATGTGTATATTTTTTCCTAATTTTCTAAACTGTCAATAAAACCAGACCACACTAGAACTCCGAATTATTCTTTAATTTTCTTTATAACTATTGACATAAAATATCATTTCGACGTATCTCAGTGGTAATATTTTGATGAGTGCATTTGAAAGGAAGCAGAATATCTTTTTTTTTCGTATATTCATCAGCTGGATACTAGCTTACCAGCTGTGATTAGAATCAACTTCATATTATTTCGTGCCTCAGAGGGTGCTTTACACTAGATTAAAAATACGCGTTTAAATTCAATTTTAAATAAATTAGTCCAGAATATTACTAAATGTCACACTTTCATGTTTAAAAAAAAATAAAGTCAAAACTATTTGCGGTTGAATACAAATACATTAATCGGCATTTTTAAACTATGTATAAATAAACTTCAACTTCAATGCACCCATTCATTGATATGGTACAGTTGTATGTAGAATTATTTTACGTATATTAATTTATCATGAAATAAAAACTTATTACATTGTTAACAAGGTTGTTGTAAATGATCATTGAATACTACTGATGTTGATACTGTTGTCACTGGTTGGTTCATTGTTCAATACTTTAATGGATGACAATAATTTATAATTGAAATTTGATGGTATTGAAAACTGAACAAGGATACAAACAATAAAAAAAGAATATTTGTTTTCCAGCTTTTAGAAAAACATTACACAATAATCAAACAAATAAGCATGAAAGAAAATAAAGATGACTAATCGAAAAGAGATGTGCAAGATAACTGTCCATTTAACGAACATGAAAGAGATTGTAAAGGAAGACATATCTATTCAAAACAATTTATCACATTATGGAATCAGAAAGAAGCTTTAATGCTACAGTAAAACAAATCACTGTACTTATTACTTCTCTAATTCAGATGTGTTGAACAATTAACAATACGACGGCATAATGACATCATCAAGGAGCATCAAGTGTTCAATTAAACTATGTAACTAAATGACAAGAATATTGATCTGGTGTATTGAAACAAAAAAGAGGTCACTTTATGAGGAATATGCGAGTAACTAATGTAGGGTATCGTACTACATTGTATAAAAAATATACTTAAAATGACTCCATCATCTGCGTATTACAGATTCGCTCCTTAATACTGTTACACTTTTTGTATTCAATAGTCATATTTTAGATTTTAAATGTATGTACTTACAGATGCCCTTAGATAACATATTACCATTAAAGTATAACTATTATTTCAGTAACTGAGAATTTTAAACACAAACAGTTAATACTAAACATTTTAAAACGTTACCAGTTAGCTATATAACTGAATATAATTTATTATAAATTTCAATATTAAATACGTTGGCAGTCTATTGAACACTGAGCTAATGAAACATATAATCTAATATCCTGGCAGGTTTGCATAACATTAGTCATCCTCTGAAAACAAAAATCGATTGAATAAACTATCACTTTTTTTTGATTGTAAAATTATGTGACTTTTTTCGATTAATACAAAGTTTATTTTTGTTCCGGTTCTGGTTTCAGTAAGCGATATAAAACATTTCAGTTTTTACTTACCTTTTTTTTTATAACTGAAACTCATTTTCAATCATTGCAAGATCAAAGTCTGTTTAATTTCATTCTATCACTATCTAAGTTCAGTATTTTAAATTATTACGCAATAAAATATGACTGATAAAAATTAGACATTAACACCGTTGGATGCTGATTCAGCTGTCTAGAGGTTGAGTGTTCAGGTGCGAGACCGAAGGTTCTGGGTTCGATCCTCACGAGAAGTAGTCGTAGATGAGCAATGCTGATGCAGCCCCATACTAGGACGAAATGCTCGTCCAGGGCTTCCATGTTTCTGTTGGTGGTTTAACCATGAATGATTCACGATTTCAATGTAAAATATGATAAAATTCACTTCATCATAATTGGATGAAATTACTGTTGCAAAAATCCTATGTAATTACAAAAGTAATTTGTTCATTTGAAAGTTAATTGAAAATAAAATGTACAGAGGTTATTAGCTCTTCACTATAATTAGATTTTCATAGATAGATGAATTCTAGCTCTAGATAATACTAGTTATTGGGTTCTGTTGAAGATTAAGATTGTAATATAACTCAGAGATAATTATGTAGTGTACGATACTTTAAATAGCTATATTTTTCCTATCACATAGATTGATCAGTTTACTCATGCATTAGTTTTCTGATATGTGGTCAGTAAAACGTCAGAGAGTTATAACCTGTCACATTGAAAGAAATCATGATTCTTGTTTTGTTAATGAAGAAGCAATTCTACACTTGAACACTTGAAAAACTGTTATGCTCGTGAACTGATATGCTTGAAACTATTACGGGTTCACCTTAGCCGGAAAACAAGAGCGAAGATTAACGATCCAGTGACATGATATGCTACTCTAATCCGAGCGTCCCGAGGCCCCACTAAGTAGAGGAAGTGTATTCTACAAGCACGCAGAAAATATGAGGTTCACAAGCACACAAATCAAACTTATTCATACAATCATAGCAACGTCCTTGGAAGAGCCACAAAAATAGCGTACTAAAATAATACATTGGCGAATAACAGCCAAAGATCTCTAGGTCAACTGATCAGCCCATGCTCGAAAACATAAATTCCAGTGAGTTCTGAGTATCTAACCTCCCCAACAAAAACCAATATCAACTGTTTACTCCGGCAGTGAAACAATGAATAAATAGAGTATATTGGTATCAAGAATTTCCGCCATCTAAATCGTCTTTTCTTGCATAATGATAAACTGTTTAGAAAATAGACAACTTTACAAGTTCATCACTTTTACTGGTGTCGCACGATATTGAACATCATGATAAGAAACGATTGTATCTACATTACTTAAAATAAATGGTTATTACCCTTAATTCTTAACTTTGCAATTTTTTGAGCAGAAAGATTAAACTGCTTTTTAAATGACATTCAACGAACATTTTGTCTCTTCTAAAAGAAAAGATTGAATATAGTTAACTTGGAAGTAGAAATCTAACTTTTCCTTCAAGTATATATTGATATATGTTTGAAATTCTTGGCCTAATGGTAATTTTCGGAACATTTGTATTTTTTTTGAAAAAAATACAATGATTAATTTATTCAGTATTAGAGAAGACATAGTAAGAACTTCGAGTTACTTTTTTTTCTATTATCTGAGCTAATGAAACATAGGTATATTTTGATTGCATAAACGTACATGTATGCATTTATACAGAATGGGAAAACGTTATCACAGTAAATTATGTACCATAGTTTGTTTTAAATCATATCTTTTGCTGCGCTGGAAAATGCAATTACACTGATATTTATCAAGTAGACGATGAAGAAATTTTCTGTGGTCAAAAAATTGTGATGGTTTAAACAAAAGAAATAATTGAAAATAAATGTGAATAGTTACAGTCCATTTGGGCGGAAAAGACATGTGCTAAGATAAAATGCTGACATTTCAACGAAAACTTTTTAATGTAACCAAAATACAATATTAAGAAAGGTAAATGTCACTGTTAAATCAAATCATCATTTCTGTGTAGGAGTAGAAAAATAGGCTGAAGAATATTATGAGACCTTAAGTACACTTGCACAAATTCAATACATAAAATCCCAGATAAAATTATTGCAGGTAAATTACATTTTTCCAATATCAGCAAGGATGTACAGCGTTAAACTATCTAATCTAACTGATATATAACACCCCAGTAAATTGTACTGAAGTGATAGATAGCTAATTATAAAACCACTTTATCATATTAAAGCCGATTACTCATAGATATCTACCATTCTGTGACATAAAATCTACAAGTTGAACTTATTGACTTACTTCAAGATTTTCCTGGATTTCTGGTAAGAAGTTGTGACTGTTTAAGTTTCAACATTTTTTACATAGACTGCATTTTGTGATCATCAAGCTATACGACTAAAGTTAGATCTGTACAGTTGAACCTTAACTCACTAGTTTCATAGACTTTGCTCGATCACAAGACCTGAAGTTTTTGGTCTTGTTTCTTGTTGACGTGATTGATGTACAGCACTGAGTTGTGTTCTCTCCTAGAACAACTCTGTCCACCTAGCGCTTTCTGGTTTGTGCTGGCATGCAAATAAATTTCTGTGTTTGATCAAAATAGCTTTACAAATGAAAAAAGTGAACTTGGAAATATGATTGAAATCAAAGATGCCACTTGTAATCGTACGCATGGATAAAAGTAACAGTTCTGCCTATATATATATATAAAATTTGTATCGTAACCTTGGTAAAAGATCACAATTTCACTACAAACAACAACAAAAGTTAAATATCGTTTTATTGTTTTTTAGTTAAAATGTAATTAATTATCTTCACTTTAAAAAAATACATTTAATATTCAAGGAATGAATAGTCTTCATCTTATTTTACAGAAACAAGACTGGAACTTTGATAGAAAATCTCTACTTATGTTCATTCATACACAAATTGTCTTCATAACATATACAGTATGCATATCATACACAAAGTTCTACATTATAATATTTTGCGTACAAAAGAAATAACTTTTTTTTCAAAGTTATTCATGCTTAGTTGAAAATATGTTGTCCTCCTGGGATTTTCATAAACTTGACATATGCAGTCAATATACTGTAGAGAAGCACTATCATATTTCGGATCGATATGTTTGTATCAATTTAGTGTGACTTTCCTTCCGTTTAACAGGTGTGAATTTTCGTGCAGTCTGACAATTATTATTCTTTATTTTATTATGTGTGAAATTTGTGGATATTTTATAGCAGTCCTCTGTACAGTTATCGAGTGTTTAATAACTTATGATTAGGTATGTATAAAGATCTTCATCTGCACGGGTTTTCGTGTTATCACTTCGCACTGTGCGGATTATAGGGATCTTGTTTACAAGTTTAGACAGCATCATCATGATGCAATAGCGAATAAACCAAATAAAAACAATCTGACGTGGACCTAGGCAGTTTAGTTTACATTTTCATGTCACAAATGAATGCCAAACATTCATTAATAATAGTCATGTTTCAGCTTTACTATCATCATCGTCATTAGAGATATTGACCACGACAAAATGAACATCTCACATCACATCTGCAAGCTTCTAACAAAACTTTTACACAAACGCTTTTATTTGTGATGTCTACCATGTATAAATACCGTAAATTTACAATAGCTAATGGTTCATAAACTACGATAACTGTGGCGGAGTTTCGTTCGCTGAGCTGGAGGTTTGTGCTGATGATGAAGAAGGAAAGCTACACAACCAAAACATTCAGCTCAGAGAACAAAACTGTGCCACAATCATCCACTTGAGCTAAAAATTTTTTACACCTTCTCAAAATGCGATATGCCATTCAAATTTTCCAGTAACAATACACAGTGGGTGTGTAACTGATTAATAATGTTGATACACAAGTTCAACTCATTCATTGAATTAATGATCAAATCCGATTTCACTGTTATTCTTAGTAAAATTAGTTATTTCAGGTGATATTTTACTTTATTTTGTCAAATCAAATGATTTGTATCTATGAATAATGTCAAGAAATTACACTTCTTATGTGGTTATTTAACAGAACCATAGAAGAGGGAAGTGTTATGTTCGTCACTAGGTACGTTTGAAGCTATTACGAGTTCACCTTAGTCGATAAAGAAGAACGAGACAATTACCAGAGTCCAGATAAGCTACCTTGAATCCCAAACTGCAAAACAGAAGGCTTGGTAGGCGTAGAAAGTATATTTTACAAACATCCAGCAATCACAATACA
Source organism: Schistosoma turkestanicum (assembly GCA_944470395.2). Lineage (NCBI taxonomy): Eukaryota > Metazoa > Platyhelminthes > Trematoda > Strigeidida > Schistosomatidae > Schistosoma > Schistosoma turkestanicum. The sequence continues at coordinate 60,019,668 of OX103979.1, forward strand.
ATCAAGCACACAACTCTTGTTTATTCATACATCATAGAAACGTCCTTGGGACAGTCACAAAAATAGCACACTAAAATACGCAGCAGCCAATCACAGCCTGGTAGGCAATGAACTCTCAAGGTCAACTGATCAGCCCATGCTCGCAAACGTGAAATCCAAAATAAGGCATTTATCAAGCGAGTTCTATGGATCTAACATCCCAACACAAAGACATACGGAAAATTATCAACTAGAATGTTCTTTGAATATTAAAAATTTAGGAATTTTCAGCAACGTTCAGCTCAGAGCACGAAACACCACCACATTTCTTAATCGAATTAGATTGAATTACATTTCAGGATTATGAATGATCGTTACCAGTGGATTCCAAGTAACCTATTTACCTATTTAAGGCAATAGGCTGATGCAAACAGTTAGTAAGATAAGTAATTCATGGTGTAACGCGTGTAATCAGCATTCACTGAAGGGCGGATAAGATCTAAAATCATAACACACAAGATTAGCTTAACACTTCACACCAAGAGAGAACACGAAGTGGTAGCCACAGCACTCCTTATTTTAAAATTAAATAAAGCGGGTTTTTTACAAAAAGGGAATTTCTTGTTCACCAAAGTCTTATAAGTCATCCTGTAAGTTCAGAGCACGCAAGTCTTGTTCTTCAACTTTCAAAGCTTTTACTGTTTGATCGCCCTGCAATAGAAAGAAAACAGAACTGGTTAGCAACATCATACATAGTGATTTTAACTTTTGTTACAGTAGTATTAACTGATCCGTCTACTTCTACAAATTAAGTCTTAACGTTAAAAAAACAACAACAACAACAAAAGATCATGATTACTGAATATAATTTTCGTCTATCTGAATGCATAATAATGAGATAGTGACGTGAAAACAAAAAATTTCTCAACTAGTAAGTAGTTTCACTAATGTACAATTCATGCATATTTCAGAAGACAAATAAAGTAATTGAAATTCATCGACAACCGTGAACACGTACAAATAAATCAGTTGAACATACTAACACAAAAAAACATCATTCATAAAACATTAAAATGACATTCTCATTGTCAACTAGATGCACGAATGAATCGAAGTATATTTTATGCGTATTTTATGCAAATACATTCAAAATGACTAAATATATAAACAAACATATCGTCAATCAGATAATTTAAGATTAAAACAAGAATCCATCAATTAACACATTGTACTTACTGATAGTTAAAAAATGATCAAATTAAATTTATGAAAGGCGAGTTTTAGAAAATGTTCAACAATTGATCATTATATGTTATATTTTAAATCAAAATTAGAATATTATGTATGATGGCTTATTTTATACTGTTGACTTTAGTGTCATGATGTAAAGTTTAGGGAAATTCATCTTTGCTATCATTTGTTTCATAGTTATATTGACAGATTTCTTAATATTTTCTTATGGCTGAAAATTAATGTGTTTGATTGCTATCTATGATATCAGCTCAAGTTAACCGTCATTGTTCACATACAAACAATTCTGAATTTATGACGGAGTCGCACGGAGATATTTGTGCTGATGATGTTGTTCATAAGAACAAGGAAAGCTCCACAACCGAACTATCCAGTTCGGAGAACGTAGCTCCAACAAATTATCCCTACCATTTCAATTCTTATTTCGAATGCAATTATTTAACAACCTTTTCCTAACTTTAAAGCAATCGAATATGCTAAGCAGTTTATATTTACAAATATAAACTGCTCTAGCAATAATATTTAAATTTTAAAGATTAAAAATCAAGGATCATCATAGTAAAATTATGTAAAACATGTTAATTGTTAGCAATGTATGTTCAATAACTGTTAATAGCTAAATAGTAATCAGTTCATGAATTGATTGAAGTTAGACAATAACATTGTTGGATGCCAATCTAATAGTAAAAATGTTAAGCGTTCACGTACGAGACCAAAGGTCGTAGATTCAATTCCCATGTGTGGCGGTCATGAATGCGCACTGCTGTTGAGCCCCATGCTATGACAAAACTGTCATCCAGCTCTACCAGGTATCTAATGGCGGTCTAACATTGATCGATTTTATGGTTTCAAGATAACTCAATAACCCTATATTGAAAATTATAAAAGGACATCAAATATTCTTATCTTATCTTACATGAACATGTAATTTCTGAAATGACATATTTTCATTACAGGTATACAAAAATCAAACAAATTTCCAGTATATGAATTTGGCCCAATTTTCACAACTTATTATATCTATAAAAAACATTTTAAAGAATCTACTAATTTATATCATTGAGATCATGAATCGATTTATGTTAGACCACCGTTAGAAACCCGAAAGCAGTGGATAGCCACTCCGTCCTGGTATGAGACCTATCATCAGTGTTCATCGATGACTGTCGCTCGTGCGAACGAAATCAAAGATCTTCGATCTGGTGCGCGATCGCCCAACCTCTAGATTTGTAAAGATTTATAGTGGTAATAAAATTATAATTTATTTTTGCAATATTCAAATTGTTGTCAGTAATTTTTGTTTTGAACAAAACTTTTCTATTTATTAAGCAATAAATAATAATATAAATCATACTGTTTAATAATTAGTCTAAAATAACCTTTCTTTCTAAAAGTAATTCAATGCATAATGCTAATTAAGATTAATGTATATGAATATGAACTTATTATTATTATGAAGAATAATCGACAAAAAAAAAGAAAAAATTAACCAGATCATTGAATCTAATCAACAGCCAATTAATAGTTATAGATAATGAATATATATCTTTATCTACATAGAGAGAGATAGATAGATATAGACGACCTCAGATCTATTTGCATACCATTTGCATACAAAAGTTCAAGTGATAACAGTTATCATTAGCAAAAAAAACAAAAAGTACGTAACGTAAAGTAAGAATTATTTTTACACTTTAGTGTCATGAAATATTTGGCAATCGTACATTAGTCAATGAATAATAAATTGTTGAGAAATAGAAAAATTTATAATTATCGTCTCATTTATTCATTTGTTTTTATTTTTAAATCTGATGTTAAAAAAACAGAGAGTGATCTGGATATTTCTTGTCAGAGTAAGGTAAATTATGAATATTTTCATTATCGGGTTTTGGAGATTGTTGAATTGCCTTGAAATCGTGAATCCACCAATGTTAGACCACCATTAGAAACCTAGAAGCACTGGATAGCCGTTTCATTGGGTTGTTGGACGCATTAGCGATGAGCATACGCATTCCCACCTACTCGCAAAATCCAAACTCAGGAACGTCGGTCTTACGCGCTAACGCTTAACCTCTAGACCACTGAGCCGGTGTTAGCGCCTAACGTCTATCAATCCACGGTCCTCGATTAGCACACACGCCACACTCAAACAGATTACGACTTCTGACTAGAACGCAGAGAAACTTCCTCGCAGAGCTATTCGCTCGTAAGCACATTATAATTAACATTATAGGGTTGCGAAGATTGTTGAGTTACTCACGCCCAACAGTGAAGGTTCTGTGTTTAATTCCTGCAGGTGGCGGGAGTCGTGAGTGTGCACAGCCCAAAAGTCTCATATCAGGATGAAACGGCCGCCTAGTGCCTCCAGCTTTCTTATGATGGTCTAACACTGTTCAAATCATGATGATAAATAGTTGTTGGATATTCTTTTAAAAAAAGTTATATCATTCTTATAATGTGTTTGTATGTAGTTAAAATAATGATCAACAACTCAAAAATTCTGAAAAGAACTACATGGAAGATTCTCAAAAGTTTACATCAATATCCTACTTACTAACTGTAACACTTTATTTATGTTTAATGTTTCTTTCCAACGTTCCATCTACAAGACATTTTACTTTGTTTTATACCCAGTTCCAATAGTCTTAATCTCTACAGTTATGTATTTCTCCTGTACCATTTTCCATACTAAACAGGAAAACATTGAAAGATTCTTAGGTGGTGTTTAGATTGCAATCGTGTATATTGATTACGACCGATTTAAAGTTTCTACAGTTATTCTGATGATGATTATATATATATATATATATATATATATATATATATATATATATACAAACCTTTTTATTCAAAACTGCTGTAATCTGATATTATTATGCATTTATATGTATTTTTGTGAAGATCTCAATCTGAGACTGGTGATAGTACTAAGGATGAAAATGCATACTTTGTAACTGAAATGCAAAATCATGAGATTAGACTTCCATCTGACACCTTATAATATGTTTAGACACTTACATATTTACGTAATTACTTACTTACGCATGTTACCCAAAAATGTAAACAATAGCCATCAACCATCATTTTGCTGGTTAGCTTTATTTTAGCGAGTTGGTTTTCTATGGGATGGGGTCGCTAACCACAAGCCCAACCCTACTCTTTTACTAGGGCTTCAGACCGGCAGAAACCCCCAAAGGGCCTCAGCCGGGGTCACATGTAGACAAAGTGCTGAATAGTTCTACAAACATTCCATTATCCACATTAACAAATTATACATGTGCTAAAAAAGGAAATAATTCTTTGTAAGTGCGTTTTCAAATTACTCTTGTTATATAAATCAAAAACCTTCTAGCCAACATATATTATTCAGTTATAAAGTTTTATATCCACAGATTAAATTCTGTCCATGAAGCCTGAAAATCTTAGAATGTCAATGTTTCCAGTTCAAGTGTGTATTTTTTAAGTATCATAGACATAATTTGATTAAGCGTTATTTAATTGAATGCTATGCGTACTCAAAAATGAGCTACCGTTTTAAATTTGCTCAAAAATAACAACGTGGCAATAATGTTTTGAACATTCATCGTTGATAACTAACATTGGGACACGTTATAGCTTATCATAGTATAACCTACATTACCAACATATACTTGACCACGAAATGAAACCAACTTTTTCACCAATAGAATAAAATGTTTTGCAATAACACAGTCAATAGGCATTAGAAATAGATGACATTCATACTTTCTTATAAAAATAGTTAAACTGAAGTTAATTTTTCGAAAAAAATAAAAAAATTTCTAATTTTCACTATACCTCTTTCAATTTAGAGATATTGTTTTGCCTAATTTACCAAACAAAAACAGTATTCGTCGATAGATAGGTTTTCAATATTTGTTTATCGCTCTCTTTCTCTCTCTCTCTCTCTCTCTCTCTCTCTCTCTCTCTCTCTCTCTCTCTCTCTAGAAATATCCAGCTAAAAACAAGAGAAAATACAGTTTAATATCTCTATTTCAATAAACAACTTCAGGAGAAAATATTAACTCATTAACGTGAATCAAAATATAGTGATTAATCTTACTTAATAAGGGATTAAGATACGAAATTAACGTTTAATTAGTTTGTATTTCTATGACTTGTATGTAAAACAAATTTCATTTTAAAATACAAAAGATACCTTAACACAATTTAACCATGAAACTAAATTTCTAGCTTCAAAAATGAACTCGATGCTGTCTAATGTCAAACTTGTTTTGATTAAAAAAAAAAAACGCTTTTCGTAAATAAAATATTGTCATTGTATATTTCCTACCAAACCAACAAACATAATAATGAAGTAAGGAGAGAGATATTGAAATATATTCTTCGTTTTTTTTGTAATAGGCGCCAGTTAGCATTAAACAGTTTTTTTTAACTCCAAAAATGAAAGATGCCTTTAGTGGATTCAGTGGGAAGAATAAAAGATATTTTAACGAAGAAGAGGGTTTTTTCCGACGACATCATTTTTGAAACTGTCCAATCGTATTCATGCCTAACTTTTCATGTAGCAATCAATAACAGTCAGTCCTATTCAGAAGGTGAAAGACAAGGAAAATAACTTAGTGTAAGATCTATTTTTTGAAGGTTTTGTTTGTGAAAATCCCTCCATGTATACATTTGTAGTTTGTTCTTATTGATTCCTTCAGTTTTATATTTTGTGAATCTGTTCGATACCCTTTTGTGATGATAATATTTGTAATTTATTATAGTTTCTGTTTCTTTTGACTTCATTGAGTTTCTATGTTTCTTTCTGAACTGCATTTATGTTGTTTAAGCTGTTACCTACTGCTGGAGACAGCCGTATTGATTTGCTCCTCTTTTGATTGGATTGGTTGCACTGACTGGAATCGTTCATTTTATTGTGAATTGAAGCACTATTCCAGAATAAGAAACACTTTGTGTCATAAAGCAACCAAATATTTTCTTTCAGACGAATCTGATCTATCCAGGAAGGATAGAATAACATTTATTTGAATAATTGAACAATTATTGGTGGAACAGCTTGGTGGTAATATATGTTTAGGTAATGATGTATATTTAAATTTATGATGAATATTAGAACCGTTATTCATACAAATCACTTGTTACGGTTTTAAACTGAGCAAGGCGTGTAACTAAACTACTTGTACAGTTATTCCTCAGTCCAAACCTCAGTTTGAATCCTACAATTAGTGTTGCATAATGCAGCCGATATTGTTGAAAGAATTTAAGTATTGAATAAAATAATTTACAAATAGATAGATATTATTAAAATCTAATTACGGTTTTCCAGTATTGAATAAAAAAAACAGGTTATAATAATTAGCGCGGTAGTCAAAAGTCATCAAGAGTTTACGTGCTAGTTTTGAAAGTAATTAGAGATAGTAATCTACAGAATAAATGTAAAAGATAACTGTCTACTTTGTAAATAAGAGGAAGACAAAAGCAATAATTAGCAGTAATAAGTTATTAAAAGCCAAGGCATTGCTAAGCCCATGGAGAATAAGCGATCGAACATGGCTCTGCTGTACACAATAGGCAAGTATGAAATAATGAATTACCTCAAATGTACACAAACTCCTCATCTTCAGCCGGTTCTTCTCTCCCCATAGAGTATTTTCAAAGACAATTCATGCAATCTTTTATGACCCACGTTTACCATATGTAGATAGTTTGAACTACTACTAAACGATTTGCATTCTCCTTTAAATAGTCATACAAATAATTTTAATACTTTTGAATAATATTCATACGTAGAAAGATCCTACTATCAACTTGTGTACCGAAATAATACTCACTTCACAAAGTAAGCTACTAATAAGTAATCTGCGGTGATCATCGAAAACGCATGTTAATAGTCTTGATTAACTGAGTATTGTTTTTTGAATGTTTTTTATGTTTCTGGATTGATGAGAATTAAATTTTATTCAAGCGTATATTTGACTTTCCCATTAGGCAATAGTTGATTTCAGCAATGTACCCCATATCAGACTATGATTTCCAGTGTAAATGTTTCATAATCGTGATCTAGAACACTTAAATGCTGATTCGAAGTTAACTTCGGCGAAACCAAAACATGTAAGAATACAATCTCTAACAAATATGGAATCATATCTATAGTTGAGTCAATGAATTATTTATTTCGACCTATGGAATGCCCTTATTTGATGTCCCATACATTTGGTTCATCTTCACAGTGTTTTAGCGTCTATAAGTTAATTAATGTATGTATATTGCACTTAAATACCTTGAAGAGGAGGGACCTCATAGTTCCATCCACACATTTAGGCATTAAACCAATAGTTACAAAAGTATGTAAAGGTTGAAAATACAGTTCTAGACAAAATCTGCCACTTAAGGACGAAGTGAAGCAAACGAAAATTTCGATTTCATTAATTCAAAAGTCATTCATGGATATGCTTAGATATACGATTGCTTGTCCAATACAAATATTTGCAGTCAAGAGTTTCTAGTTTTTTTTCATAGTTTTAATTGGTTTTATTCAGCGATTCAATTTTCAGTTCGTTGAATACAAGCGGAAAACATTTTAATTAGAAGAAAACGCTTGGTGAATTCTAAAAGCTATACGTATTAGCCTACTTCACATTTGAGTTATTTATTTTGAAAAAAACAGAATTGAGCTTCCATTTACAAAAGTTTACTGTAATAGACTGAAAGTTAAGCTTAAAATATTCGAGAAATTTAATGACATTCTCTTGTTCTTATTGACTTTTTCAATGAGGTTAAAATCCTAGATAACTTTTGTTAAAGTGTAATAGTTCCGATTTCTTTTTCAGAGTCATAATCACTGACTACAATGGTCAGAAACCTTTTATGAAAACAAAGGATCAATCATCAAGATATAATCAGTGTGACGATTGTTTTTCTCTTTCAAACGAACAACTAATCAATGAACAGTTGAATTAATAATGAGTAGCCTATTCAACATACCGCTATCAAGATGGATAAATGTCAACATCAAAGGGATTCTTTTAGAAAGCTTCAACAGTTATTGTATTTCTAACATTTTTGTTGTTACTTCTGTGTTGAACTTATTAGAACTTCTAAATCAGACAATTACAGATCCAAACAACGTTTTAATGGTATGTTGTTAATGATGTTTTCTCTTTTTTCGGAAAATGTACATTTCAAATTAGTCAACGAGAGTGATAACTTATGAATATCTACCATATTCCTTCTAAAATCTGTTGTGTGTGTTTATCTTGATTACTTACAATCTAGAAAACAAAAGAACAGTTTCCGCTAAAACTATTTTTCCATGTTAATCAGATAATACAGTAAAGCGGAATTTGTTCAGATTTATTGGTTGTAAATTCCAATGATTAGTGTTGCCCTGACAACAGATCCCACATGTGTTCTACTGGAAAAACTAGGTACTAAAAAATACAACATCGGTAATTTTAAGCTGTGGTTATGTATTCAATGTATATTTATAAATACATGGAACGAGTTTTTTGAACATAGAACATAAATACATAGTGTGCATTTCATAGATGTTCAGCTGGTCAGCTACAAATAAAACTACAAACAACATCTTGTCTTTTATAAAAATATTTACTTACTTGCTTAGGCCTGTTACTCCAACCTACTCAGTCCTGCTCCTTCCTTTCCAGTTCTTTCCAATCGCTATTCATTACTTTCATGTCTATCTACAATTCTTGGCATCATCCGTTCTTTGGTCTTTCTCTCCGCATTTCACTTTCAGGATTCCGTGACGGCACTTGTCATTGCACCTAGTTGTTGTTGATGGTGTCTGGTCGACGGATCCGCTGTATCATGTATAGATGACTGTCACTGAACACCTGTATTTTTCGGATCATGGTTTCGTCCTAATACAGTACAATGGTCTTGATATTTCTACTGAAAATTATAACGTTGGTGTTGGTTGGCAATTGTTATGAGTCCCTAATGTTCTTCAATAGTAGAATCACTGCACTTGCGTTGCTGGTTCGTGCCTTCAAATCTTCATCAGATCTACCTTGTTCATCAGTTATGTTGCCCACGTAGTAAAGGTTTCTGCATAATCGAAACCTTCTTCGTCATGTGTTATTTGGTTCGTATATGCTGCGTTCTATCTGGGAATCTTGCTTTTCCTCTTGTGTTTGCTTAGACCTACTGCTGTGGCCGCTGTCTTCATCTGCATTTGTCCGTGTATGTAGGACGCAAGGGCCTGATCATCTGTGAAGTCCACATCTTCCAGCAGCACCCGAACTATCCACTATATCCCGTGCCTTGACTGAGATGGTGACGTTTTTATTGTCCAGTCGATAATCGTGAGAAAGAGAAAAGTTTAGAGCAAGCAACTTTTTCTGACATCGATTCTGACTTAAAATGAATTTGTGAGCCATCTTCCGTGCACATTTTTTCAATGCTGTCCGCTATAAGCTCTTCGTACGATGTTGACTATCTTTTAAGGTACACCGTAGTGTCAAAGTAATTCCCATGATGTTTTCCTGTCCAAGATGTCAAATGCTTTCTCATTATCGAGGAAATAGATATATAATGGTGAGTTCCATCTAATCGCCTATCTAGAAGTTCAACGTCTAATGAACATTTCATTCTGTTCATTAGAACTTGTGCAGGAATTTTACTCAAACTGAGAGAACATTGATTCCTCTATATCCCACATGCTCGCTGAGATCTTTCTTTGCTATCTTGATGAGGTGTACCTCTCGTCAGTCTGTTGGTACTTGTTAATCATCCTTAATCTTGCGGAACAGAGCACAGATCGTCTTTTCTCTACCCACCTATTTCAATGTTCTTGAATGTGGTTGATTACTTTGTCGACCTAGCTAATCACTGGTAGTTCTAGTATTCAACGCATGCTGATATTATCCATAGTCCATTTGTTCATAAATTTCTTAGATCTAAATCACCTATTGTCCTTAAAGAATATTTTATCGCATTATTGTTCCAAGTTTCAAAACAGTGACTTTAAAACCAGTTTATTCGGACGTAAATTACCAAGTTTCATGAGCATAATCTTTCATTTGTAAAAGTGAACCTCGTCAAAACATACTGTAGAAAATCAACAATTCTGTGTTTAATAACTTCGGAATTATTACCCCATGAACTTAACGTGCTCATACCATGTATGCACAACGAATACACGTAATAATGATTCGATAATGTTTTACTGAATGAAATAAATTTCCTAAAAAATGAGTTATTATTCATAGTTGGACGTTTTAAACACTTTCATCTAATCAATGAGTAATCACTTAAAACTTTTTTTCAAAATGATATGTCTAATTAGAATGTTCAGTAAACCAGCTCATTTTATGCATATATATATATTTACATAAATATTTGGACTGGAACATAAATCGTGGCCTTATTACTATATAATTGCTTAAATTTCTTCAGTTCAATCCCTGCCTGGAATTTCGCTGGTTAATTAAGTGAATAGGCTTATTACTGAGATTAGGATTTAATAATAGAGCAAATTTTGTACAACTCCCACCGGGTTACTGCCATTTCTAAGCCCGGATTAAGCAGGAGGGTTTGGCATAGGGTTAGTGATCCCATACTGTTGAAAGCCAACCCGTCAAAAAAAGCTACCCAGAAATGGTTGGCGGTCTATGCAGTCTTTCGGGTAAGAGGCGTAAGTACCAGACTCATAATGTTGGATAACTACGAAATCAACATTACAACAAAAATCCAAACAGAAATTCCACGGTCAATGTAGACTTTTCTAGGCATCTGAATCTATCTGTGAACATGAAACTTGAAGGCTTTTAATAAGTTATCAACAATTAGAAACGTTAATAAAGTATTTGAAATGTTATTCCTTTTAACATCATAATTTGTTTCACAGAGTCACAAGCTCTCATACTGAAGTTTCTTTTCTGTCTATCTCAAAGTGAGTTTTTAATTGGCTAAGACTAACACGAAATAGGTTTCCTTACTATGATTGTGGCTAAAACCTAATTTATCAATCAGTTCTGTTGAAGTATCTCGTACTAGGCAAAGAAAAATAGTTGTTCAGTGTTTTCTCGTTCCTGGTAATTCCGTTATCAATATTACGGCATAATGAACACCATTTACAAAATAGATTCCGACTAAATTCATTTTTTCCACAATCTGTTCATAAAATATTCTTATCTTTAAGGATTGATTAATGCCATTCTTTGTTGAATGTGAGTTCGGCAATATCGTAACATGGTGATTTTCACAAATGAAATGATAAGGTAATTCTGTTAGAAATCTGCAACAGTTTAAATAAAAATTACTAACTATATACTATATATTTTAGTTACGACATACAGTTAACAGTGAATTTCTGAGTAATAGAACTGCTGATACAAACTGATCTATGCAAATTGATGACATGAATATCTACAATTGTAAATGCAATGAAAAAGTGAGCTTTCCTAAAATATTTTGCTATAAGACAAGTAATAATGAGTGATCTGTTTTTTGATTAATGGGTTTATTATGCGAAGAATGCTTGATCAAGTATGTTTTTATCTGGACATGAAACAACAGGGGAAACAATAACATCATAGAGCTGTAATAAACAAACTGCTTCATTGTACTACTTCACATTATTTGATGTATGCTCTCAGCCTTTATCTGCTGCATTGAAATGTTTGGAATAAAAATTTTTAATTTATAATGCAGAGATCTCGGATCAGTATATTTCCTTGGCTGAATATGTGATACTATGAAAAGTCGGTGAAACTTCAATAGTGCACGAAAACTCGTGAATCATAAAGTTTGGAAAATTTAATAAATTTATTTTAAAGTAAATGAATAATTTTTTAGAAAGATAACGTATTGTAGAATAGTTGATTTTATATGGAATAATGTCACAAACCTTTTGAACGCACACATCCAAACGAACATTTATTCTCAATCATTGATATATGTAAACAGTCCGTTAAATGTATAAAGTAAGGTACATTGTTCAATTCAACTTCAAAATTTAAGCAACTATCACGACCTTGAAATTGATTTGATCAGTTTAGTTTAATTCAAATTATTTTACTATTTTACTATTTTAATTGTGACAAAAGTATTTATAATAAGAAAATTCAATATTAGTTATATGTCATAAAATGACAGGTTATTTGTGTTATATTTATAATCATCATTAAACAGATCTCCTAAAAACGCAAAACAATTACCTGACTTTTAAAGAATCAGTATTTTTGAAATATTTTCAAAGTTCTGTAAATCAACTCATTATTTCGACATCTAAACCAAGGAACTACGGCCTGTACTACTAATATATTCCTTAAAATGTCTTAGAAATCAACAGTGACAAATAAAGTTTTCCAATTAAAGTTATGGAGATTAGTGTCTTTATACATTGAAATCATCAACCAATCATGTTGAGACCACCATTAGAAACCTGGAAGCACTGGATGACCTTTTCGTCCTAGTATGAGAATCATCAGCAGTTCTCATCCACGACTCCTGCACCTCGCAGGATTCGAACACGGGACATTCAGGCTTGCGCGTTAGACATAAAAAACCCAGTGGTCCAGAGCTTAAGTGTTTGCGCACAATACCGAAGGGCCCGTGTTCGAGGTACAGGAGTCATGGGTGAGACTGCTGATGATTCCCATACCAAGACGAAACGGTCATCCAGTGCTTCCAGGTTTCTAATGGTGGTCTCAACATGATTGATTGATGATTTCAATGTGTACAAATAAATTTGAAATAATTCATCTTCCTTACAATAGTTAATTTATTATGAAAAGTAGACACTGCATACACATTTTCCACCATTTTGCTTTTTTTCAGTTTTATATGTAGAAATATTGATTTACTGGTCATTATTTAAAGTGTTCAGCAATTACAACCCTATAAACGTATAGAACTAGGCTATTTCAATAGAACACTTTAAAAACTTTAATCCTAAACAGATGGAAATTTTAAGCGCATTCCATTAAAATAAACCATAGATTTTGAATTTTTAATCAGAAGTTTAGTGGTTTATTCGCTTTACGCATGAAACTTAAATAGTATATCTCCACTTTATTTAATAAATACAGTTTCCTATACCAACATTTCAAGAATAAATTGAAAAAATATCAACTCATACAATTCCACTTCTAGTCAATTGAATAATTTTGATTAAATCATTATAACAATTTATCCGTCAGCTATTTTGTTTTCATGATCTATTTTACAGAAATAACAATCAACTGATCGATTTCTCTGGATACTAATCCGTGAAACATATTTTGAAGTGCTTTTTGTAATGTATTGCCTAGTAGTTAAATAAACTATCTGTTTGTTTGTTATTATAGGGTGGTAATCTGTGATAGTCCAACAGTGATTGATTTATAACTTCAACAACCCTATCATAAGCTCACTAATGACTAGATTCATGAGTAAATTCTCGGATTTCAGTGAGTACCCATGACTAGCGGAGTTAAACTATGTCACGTGTGAGACAGCTGCTTATCAACAAGATTCAATACGGTGGCCCAATATTGTGGATTCATTGAAGTTAGACGTGAACATAGTTGGATGCCAGCTTATTGATCAAGAGGTTGAGAGATTGAATGCGAGACCGAAAGTCCTCTGTTCAATTCCTACATGTGGCTTCGTGGACTCGCACTGACAATCAGTCCGATACTCAGATGAAACGTCCGCCAATTGCTTTCAGCTTTCTGATGATAGTTTAACATTGATCGATTCAAGACTTCTTTTCACTTAATGTAACGATTACATAAATGCCATAAGAATGCTTAAGGGTTACATTAAAAATGAATACAACAACGACCTTAGATAATAAATTTGTTCAATTTGTATGATGATATATTTTTTATTTTTTGTTATTTCTGAACACATCACATGTTCAGTACCACTACTTATCAGCAAATATCAATCTATTAATAACAGTAATCAAATGTTCAAGAAATAAAATGAACAGTGTACATATTTTTTTTGAAATTTGCCTACATAAACTGATATTGAGTTCAATGTTCAGAGGATAAAAATAATTTTGTTTATTTTTCAAAATATCTTCAGGCATTTATATTATTGAATTGAATATTTTGTAAATATTTATCAACAATTTGTTATCAGTATAAATTTTTTTTTGGTTTCATGAAAAAATAAATAATTTTTGGAAAATGAAAAGTGGAATTCATTTTTTTTGTGCTCATTTAAAATCTATTTCGAACAAAAATGAATCATTCACTGATCAATAGTCAATGATTTGAGGCTATCAAGTAAAAAGTGAAACTTGATATTACTAATAAGCGAATACGTAGAATAAATGTAAAATATTTAAATAAAATAATTATTTACAGTTTAATTTGTATAATATTTTATATTATGTTAATTTTGAATAATTAATAATTGGTTTTCTGTTCGAGAATTGAACAATTTTCAGCAGAGAAAATCGTTTGTTTGAGTAAATGGCTATTTGTAAAATTTATAACTTGTTCATAAATAACTGCATGTTCTTTCCATACTATGTGAATTTTCTCTCTCTTCTTTAAATACGATTATCACTGTGTATTTATTTGGACTTCTATTTTTTTGATTGACCTTTTATTATTCTTCATATAAAATGCCTTGACAAGTGTATATATATATATATATATATATATATATATATATATATATATATATGACCAGATTGTTCGAATTGTGCGACATAAATACATCACATTTTTAAAATTCAACTACGTCTTCTCATTGTTTGATCAAAATTGATAAACTGCACTAATTGTTTGCAAAGTCTTGTGTAATTATTCATAACATTTCGCTACTAATTGGTATTTACATTTTAGTTTCAAATTAGTACTCTAAATGGAATAAAAAAGCATTTTCTATGAATCCATATTAGGAAGTGTTATTTTTAAAAATATAGGCGTTCATGCACAATACCGAAGGCCCCGGGTTCGAATCCTGCGAGATGCAGGAGTCGTGGATGCGCACTGCTGATGAGTACTATACCAGGACGAAACGGTCGTCCAGAGCTCCCAGGTTTCTAATGCTGGTCTAACAATAATTGACTGATGATTTGAAATGTGTAAAAACACTAATCTCCATAATTCTTATTGAAAATATAATCGAGATTATGAAACAATTGTTATTGTTGACGAAGTGTATATGAACAAAAACTAGATCCAGTGTAACTGGTAAACAAATATGGCGTCTTAAATATCAAGTTACGTTTTTATTGACATTTATTTGATATTTTTTTTATCAAGCAATAAATTTTTCATATATATTCAGATGATCACGCTGTGCAGTAAAACAATTGAAATTCTTTTCAAATAATGATTATATTACCATGGAATTGTAAAACAAACAAATGAATATACTGCTGATGGATTGTAATTGTTACAAGATCAGATTTCAATTCGAACATTGGTTACATTGATAAAACAATTTATCATTTTTAGTCCTTCGATGTTTTATGTACACGTTATTAAATTTTAAATAATTGTTATCGAATAGTTTGCGTAAACACATGTATACATGGTTATGTTGGATTATATATACATGCATGATGTTAGTCACTTTATAAACATTGTAGGAGAACACTTTAACCGATAAAACCTTTAGGCTCAGTTATATAAGCATTTTAAGATGTATGAACAGGTTCATGGGATTTGATAACTATCAGCGTACTTTCGAGACATTATAATAAAAGTAGGCAAATATTAGAATTCCTCGAAACAGAAACAGAAATATAAGTAAATAATGTTGAAAAGCGGCTTGCGGTAGATTTCAAGACGTACTAGCTGTTCTACTTGACATTGACCAATTGTAATTCATTTGAAATACAACGGGAGAATACAACTTCTTTCAAGTTAAAAATTGTGACATTTTGTTCAAGTTAGTTATTTTACAGATAAATTAACATTAATTTTGGGAGTTTAAGAAGATTGTTGAGTTTTATAGTTAACAAAACACTCTATACATTCTTGCAGAGTTCCACAAAACAATAAAATATTTGCTCAAGGCTTTCTTGTTTTCAATGGTGCTCGAATTCACATGCCCATTTCCTAAATTAAACTAATTGTTAGTATGTTTTCAAATCATTAAAATTGTTTTTATCTCCAATTCATTAGAACAAAACTCCCATTGTATACAATTCATTATGTTGTAAAATATTTCATTTGAAAACAATTCACTAGAAGAGAAAAACAAACAAGGGAAGCAAGTTTTGTACATTGAATCAAATAAAAAAAATAGACAGAAACAATGATGCATTATTTATCATTGTTCAAATAAGAAAATAATCATTCATTCCAAATTATTATTTTTTTCATGTTCAATTTTGTTAATTCAACTGTAAAATTGAATGAATTCCTAATTTTGAATGAATTATCATTGTTGATTCATGATACGAAAAAAAGGGAAAAAATAATAATTATCAATTAATTATATTACCGCCTTGTGCAATTAATTAGCTAATATAATTCAATAAACAATTTCACTTGAATTATTAAAACATTCTTCATTTATTTTACATTGAACAATAATGTTGCAAGATGTTTGTTTAAATTATCATCTCTATATAAAGATATATATATATATATTTTTCTCTAATTTAAATTAACATTTACATAATTCTGCTCAAATAATAAATTCAGTGACGCCTATTATTCAGATGATGAGTTATGTTAACAAATAAAGGTGTTGATTTAGCTAAAATTGTAAAATTTGTTTTGTCAATACGACACAATTAGATAGCTAGTTAGGTGATTTGTAGATAGATTAATTTGTGACTTCTAATTATTCTCTCTCTTCGCTTATTTCTCAGAAGCCAAGTTCCATATAATGAAAAAATTTGAAACTCAATTGGAAATATAATTTTTCAGTGAAAAAATACACAATTAAGAAATTGTGAAGTTTTAATTGAACAAACAAAATCAAAATATTTTTAGTGATGGAAATATGTTGACTTCCTAATTAGTAATTAATATTAAATTACCTTTTCGTAAGTCCTGATTATATTTTATTGAGGACTAGTCATTTTATGTCATCTATAAAGTCAAAGATCTATGCTTGAGTTTCTTCGTGAATAGCTCTAATCAGCTAGTTATATCCTCAGTTTTCATAGTTTTCCTAGTGATCAGTTAGTGTATCCATCTCAATTCAAAAGGGGAATCAGTCACATATCTGATGTCCGTGACTGTGTCAATCGGAATATATGAAAATAGCAATTTGAACTGTTCAAGTACTTATCTAATGGAGATTTCTTTCATATCATAAGCAACAACTTACTTTGCGGGAGAAAAAACCGAAATAAATTAGAAATAATTGCTTGAAGTGGATAGGACAGACACTAAGTAAAGCACCTGACTTAGTCACGTGAGAAGCGATCAGTTGGAATCCTCAAGATCAAAGGAAAAGAGTAAGACCAAAAAACACATTACTCTGAGAATAGGAGACAGACATGAAGTGAATGAACAACAACTTCAAAGAACTGGGAAGGAATGACCAGGACAGAGCAGGCTGGAGAATGCAAGTTTGCGGCCTACACCCGCTTAGGGGTAACAGGCTTAAGTACTTAAGCAAGCTATGAATTCACATTCATGCTAGGAACTATCCTCATACATATACCTCATTCATTAATCATCTAATCATTGAATAACTGATAATCCTTCACTTAACTCCGCCAGTAGAACCTTAGGGGCTACTGCCGGTCCCAAGCCCGGACAAAGGAGGAGGGTTGGACATGGGGTTGGCGGCCCCATTCCGTTGAAATCTAACTTGCCAAAAAAACGCTAACCAGAAAAAATAATTCAAACCATTTTAACTCTGCCCTGGCAGTTGGAAGAAGAATTATGACGTCTCGTGATGAAAGCCGAGTCCCCTCGGAAGTCACGGGGCCGATGCCTCTTCTGACAACCAGAGCAACCATTTTTTTAGGTACATGGAACGTTCGTACATTGTGGGAGACTGGAAGACTATTTCAAGTTGCGGCAGAAATGAAAAGATACAACCTCGAGGTGCTCGGCGTCAGTGAAACACATTGGACACAGGTAGGACAACTGAGACGTGCTTCAGGGGAACTGCTGTTATACTCTGGGCATGAAGAGGAAAACGCTTCACATACACAAGGAGTTGCACTGATGCTGTCCAAACATGCACAAAAGGCACTGATAGGATGGGAATCTCATGGGCCGACGATCATTAAAGCATCCTTCAAAACAAAGAAAGAGGACATTACAATGAACGTCATCCAATGTTATGCACCTACAAACGACTACAATGACGACGTTAAAGATCAATTCTACGAAAGGCTGCAGTCAATCGTCGGTAAATGTTCACCAAAGGATTTGACGATTCTTATGGGAGACCTGAATGCCAAGGTTGGAATGGACAACACTGGATATGAAGACATCATGGGACGACATGGACTGGGAGAAAGGAACGAAAACGGTGAGAGATTTGCAAACCTATGTGCCTTCAACAAACTGGTCATCGGTGGCACAATATTCCCGCACAAACGCATTCACAAAGCCACATGGATTTCACCGGATCACACTACTCAAAACCAAATTGACCATATCTGTATCAACAAAAAGTTCAGAAGGACCATGGCGGATGTGAGAACCAAGAGAGGAGCTGATATAGCTTCAGATCACCACTTGCTGATCGCCAAAATGAGATTGAAGCTAAAGAAGCACTGGACAACGGGGCAGACAACATCACAGAAGTTTAATACGGCCTTTCTTCGGGATACCGTAAAACTCAACGAATTCAAGATAGCCCTCACCAATAGGTTCCAGGCCTTTCAGGATCTACTCAATGGAGAGGAAGCAACATTGGAGAACAATTGGAAAGGGATTAAGGAGGCAATCACTTCAACATGTCAGGAGGTCCTTGGTCGCAAGAAGCACCATCACAAGGAATGGATCTCTGTTGATACTCTTGAAAAAATTCAAGAAAGGAGGAACAAGAAGGCAGCTATCAATGTCTGCCGAACAAGAGCAGAGAAAGTTAAGGCACAAGCCGAGTATACAGAAGCAAACAGGGAAGTGAAGAAGAGCATCAGAGCTGAAAAACGAAAATATGTGGAAGATCTAGCAATGACGGCGGAAAAGGCTGCAAGAGAAGGAAACTTGAGACAATTGTACGAAACAACAAAGAAGCTCGCCGGAAACTATCGTAAACCAGAACGACCATTGAAAAGCAAGGAAGGGAAAATAATCAGCAACACTGACGAACAGCGAAATAGGTGGGTGGAGCACTTTCAGGAACTCTTGAATCGACCAGCTCCACTGAACCCACCCAACATCGAAGCAGCATCCACGGACCTCCCAATTAATATTGGCGCACCTACGATTGAGGAGATCAGTATAGCCATCAGACAAATCAAGAGCGGCAAAGCAGCAGGACCAGACAACATTCCAGCAGAGGCAATGAAACCAGATGTGGAAGCAACTGCGATAATATTTCACATCCTCTTCAAGAAGATTTGGGATGAGGAACAAGTACCATCAGATTGGAAAGAAGGATACCTCATCAAAATACCAAAGAAAGGCGATCTCAGCAAGTGTGAAAACTACAGAGGCATCACTCTTCTTTCAATACCAGGCAAAGTCTTCAACAGAGTATTGTTAAACAGAATGAAGGACTTCGTAGACGCCCAACTTCGAGATCAACAGGCCGGATTTCGGAAGGATCGATCGTGTACTGACCAAATTGCTACATTACGGATCATTGTGGAACAATCAATTGAATGGAACTCACCAATCTACATCAACTTCATCGACTACGAGAAAGCATTTGATAGCATGGATAGGAAAACACTGTGGAGGCTTCTTCGACACTACGGTGTGCCTGAGAAAATAGTCAACATCATACGGAATTCTTATGATGGATTCAACTGCGAAATCGTGCACGGAGGTCAGCTGACAGACTCTTTTGAGGTGAAGACCGGTGTGAGGCAAGGTTGCTTACTCTCACCCTTTCTCTTTCGCCTGGTCATCGACTGGATTATGAAGACGTCAACGTCTGGAGGGAAGCACGGTATCAACTGGACAGTTAGGACGCAGCTGGACGATCTGGACTTCGCAGATGACCTGGCTCTTCTATCGCACACTCAATAACAAATGCAAGAGAAGACGACCAGTGTAGCAGCAGCCTCTGCAGAAGTAGGTCTCAACATACATAAAGGAAAAAGCAAAATTCTCCGATGCAACACAACATGCACCAACCGAATCACGCTTGATGGAGATGCCTTGGAGGACGTTAACACCTTCACATATCTTGGCAGCATCATCGACGAGAAAGGTGGATCGGACGCAGATGTGAGGGCGCGGATCGGCAAAGCGAGGGCTGCATTTCTACAGTTGAAAAATATCTGCAACTCCAAACAACTTTCAAACAAAACCAAAATCAGGATCTTCAATACAAATGTGAAGACAGTTCTACTGTATGGAGCGGAAACATGGAGAACTACCAAAGCCATCATCCAGAAGATACAAGTGTTTATTAACAGCTGTCTACGCAAAATACTTCGGATTCGTTGGCCAGACACGATCAGCAACAACGAACTGTGGGAGAGAACAAGTCAGATTCCAATGGAGGAGGAAATCAGGAAGAAGCGGTGGAAGTGGATAGGACATACACTACGAAAAGCACCTAACTGCGTCACTAGACAAGCCCTCACATGGAACCCTCAAGGCAAAAGGAAAAGAGGAAGGCCAAGGAACACACTACGCCGAGAAATAGAGAAAGATATGAGAGGAATGAACAAAAATTGGACGGAATTTGAGAGGGAAGCCCAGGACAGAGTTGGTTGGAGAAAACTGGTGGGCGGCCTATGCTCCATTGGGGGTAACAGGCGAAAGTAAGTAAGTAAGTAATCCTTCACTTCTGTACTCGGTTCTCCCTACTATAAGAAAAATCGATAAATTCAACCGACCGTATAATCTTTATTGGTTGATTTTGTGTTTCATTAATTAAATTGTTTGAATTAAGTAAAAGTAGGATATAATAATTTAGTAAATATCTTTTTATGACTTTAAGAGCAAATACATTTATCCACTGAGCAATCAACAAAATCATTTTTTAAATATTGCTCTTAAGGAATAAATAAAATGAACAAATTCACCAATACAACGTTTATCATTAGAATAATGCGGAGAAGTTTTGAGAAGCTCATTGGATAATTGAATGTTTGGGAAAAATGGAGAAGAAATAACAAATTGATCAGATGAAATAGTTAAGAGAGTTATGAATCTATTAGGTTCGTCACTATGTATGCTTTAAAATATTACGGGTTCATCTTAGTCGATAAAAGCGAACGAGATAGTGAAGCAGCGTCCAGGTAAGCTACCCTAATCTGCTGACTAATGAAAAGTCTAGATGTAGCGGAGAAAGTTTATTCTACAAACACCCAGCAAGCACGATTCAATCAAGCACCCGAAATCGTTTATTTATACATCATAGAAACGTCCCTGCGACCGTCACAAAAGATAACACACTAAAATACGCAGCAGCCAACCACAGCCAAGGATCTTCCTGATGGGCGATGAGATCTCTAGGTCAACTGACTTGGTCAACGTAAAATCCAAATTAAGGTGTTTATCAAGCGAGTTCTGGGGATCTAACGTCCCTAACAGAATCAAAAATGATTTGACCGATTAGTAGCACTTCCATAGGTAATTGCTAGTATACTTTGGTGATGAATGTTAAATGTTAGAAGAAGAATGAAACATAAGTACTTGAAGATAATGGATGTATTAGATGCTTTTTTTATCCAATCTAATTTATAGAACGACTAAATGGGTTACCAAGTTTATACGACCACTGAATGGGTGTTACTCGAACGGTACACCACACAAAGACTATATCACGTTAAACCAGATACGTGATTTACGACTAAAATAGCGAACCACAGTAAACAGTGTACAGTATTTTATTCCACACAATTACAAACAGTCACACACAGTGAACTCGGAGCGGAAATCAATGTCACATATCTGACAATCATTGGGCTGTGTTTGTCTCAACGACTAAACATATATTCCTTTTACCATCACATACGAGCACTGTTATTTACAATAGAGATATAATGATAGATTTGATGACGATTATCACCTCTTCATATATCTATATGTTTTGTGGGTGGGATTATTTACCAATATTAACTGTAACTTTTCCGACTTATCTGAGCATGTTAGTATGTATATACCATCATTTAACTGTATAAATTATGTCACTCTGGCCAAAACCAATTCGTCTATCGATGACTGATTTGTGTGCATCCTAAATATATTAATTACCTTGGCTTTTCGCATTCTTGTTGTTCTAAACTAGATAAAGTCAGAGAACATAAGCGAAATTTATTTCCTGACATTATTATTATTCTTCCGTAAAATAGAACAACCAACACACAGAGAGTAACCCACTTTATTTTTATTATTCTATAAACCATAAAAAAATATTCTGACCATAATTTTTAGACAAATCATTATAATCAAATCGAAATGAACCCATAATTAGTCATCAATAAGATTTTTTATGTTTTGTTGTTTTCTTAAACTCTCATCTAATTTTTAACAGTTCGAATATCCAATCCGACTGTATCCTCAAACTGATCATCATCATTGTGAGTTGCAGTTTGGTCATTGTCGTCTATACTGTGTAACGCTAATATCTGCTAAAAAATCGTTAGTCTACATTCCTTAACTATGTAATCAGGTTAGAATCTAATCAAATTAGGAATTCTCTGCTGTTTTCTGTTGCAAATCTGAATCATCATTTAGAACAAAGTTAGAAACTATCTAAAAAAAATTTTGAACACAGCAAAATTTGACATTACTAGTATTGGAGTCATATCCAAACAAAATAATAACAAGGCTAATACAATAAGTAGTCATTGTGAAATTGTGCAGATCGTTGAGTTTTATTAAAATCATGGATCGATCAATTTCCATGACCATGTGTTCACTAGCGACTAGCTTCGTGACGATGTTTCTCCGAGTTGCTGTGAGAAGTCGAGACCAGTACAGTTTAACCATGTCGAGTTTGATGATAAGGTCATGCAATATTATGAAATGATTGAAGGTACTTAATAACATTGTTGGATATCAACCCAGTGATTTAGAATTTAGGCGTTCATATGAAAGATCGGAGATCCCAGGTCCGATTCCCGCCTGCGGAGTTGTGAATGCGCACTGCTAACGAGTTTCATACTATGTCAATGCGGCCGTTCACGGCTTCCAGGTTTCTAATGGTTGTCTGGCATTGACCGATTAATGATTTCAACGAAAACAAAAAAGTAGCGGATAGGCAAAGTTATCATCATGCATAAATTTTAAGCCGGTTAAATATATAAGAAGTACCAGTTCACAGCATGTTAGAGCTCTGTCTGGTGCGGATACTCAAATGAGCTTCTTCAGCTGAGGGTGTATCTAATACAATCAATACCTTTACAAATTAGCATGAAAGACTTACAAAATTATTGATTTCAACAGATTAATTCACATGAAACGTTTTTGTGAAATAAAACAACTGAACATGAATAACAACCAAAAACAATCACTGAAATATCTCATCATAAAAACATATATGTGTGTTTGTGACTATCATTAAGACTGACTGACAAAAAACGGAATGGTTTCAGAAATGCTCCTCACAAATAAACTATGCATTCTTCCTGTTTCCTGAATGCAAAGGATGATTTTTTTTTCTTTTTATTACTGATAACATTAATAATTAATCATGATTTATTCTGTTAATCAATGCAGAAACCATGGTAATTTAGGGCATGCATATAAAGAATATGATAAAATTACATTGTAACAATATATTTTTTTTCGGAAGTAAATTTATCATTATACTAACATTATTATTATTATTGTATAGTTACAGCTGAGTATTGTTAGTAGTGCTCAACCCAAAAATTGACCACACCATACAGTTGATTTCTTTTGCTCGGCCTAATTTTCAAAAAAAAAACATGCAAACAGCATTCATAAAATAGGTAGATGAAATTGAGTTCATCAGTTGAAATACATAATATCAATCAAAGCAAATAATTAGTTGAATGAATAACTAAAGTTAATTCTTCATGTAAATCAATGTAATTTGACAATCTTACATACTGAAAACAATATTTATGTGCCTACTTGTAATTAACTGTCTTGAAGATTCTTAAATCTCTAATCTCAACCAACGATCAATGAAGTTCAATCATGCAAGACATTTACGCACTGGAAAAAATCAGAGAGATGAATGCGCTCTACTAAAAACTATTTGAAGAAAGACTGATGAACCACTGGATGTCATTGTAAATCCTCACTTTAAGACTTGGAAGTCGTGAGCGCTATTCTCAATTAAGTCATGAATGAACACTATCCTAGAAGTCACATACTAGGACGGAATAGCTGTCCATTGTTTGTGATTAGAAAGAAATTCATTTTCCTATTCAATGAGATTTCAAAATTCTATCACTATTTCTATCATTAGAAATTTGCTCGATGCCGAGTTTATTAGAAATAATCAAATCAAACCTTAATGATTGTATTTATAAACATTGTGATAATTGTCCACTTAATTATAGATAATAAATGATTACCGAAAAAAATGTTTTTTTCCAACGAATAATATTCGTCATTATTACCCCTATCTGATAAATATATATTTTCCACGTCTATTCGGTTTATCCATTGGCTGAAAATGAATCACTGATAGTGTGTATTTATCTTCTGGATCAGTGTTTTTATATTGTTGATTAGTTCGAACTGTAATTTATTGGCACTTAACTAATAGGGTAAAAATAACTGAGATGAAAGTTAACTACCTGTTATAATCGTCTCTAGGTATGCTCAAAACTATAACAGCTTTCCCTTAGTCGTAAACGAGAACAAAACATTGAACCAGAGTCCAGGTAGGTTACCGTGATCCGACTGTCCCAAGTGTATCAGCAAGAAGTCTTGATATAGTGTAGAAAGTGTATTCTACAAACACCCAGCAAGCACACGATGAATCCAAACACTCAATTTGCGTTCATTTATACTCTATATAGACAGTCACAAAAACAGAACACTGAAATGACACAGTAACCAATCACATCTAAGGATTTTGCTGGTGGGAATTGTGATCTCAAGGTCAACTGATCGACCGATGAAATAAATCCGAAATGAAGACATTTATCAATCGAGTTCTGGGGCTCTAACATCACCGACACAACCACAATCATTTTTATCTGTAGGTTCTTTCTACACGTGACTGGGCATCATGGATACCGTTTTTTTTCAACTAACCTCATAAAAAAAGCTGTAGTCCGTTGAACACTTGATCAGTGTTCGTAAATATTTCAAATTCTACATAATTAAAGACATTTCGGTAAATTAACGTATAGGTGTTTATCACAACCACTTTAATAATGACGAATCCATTTACATCAGAAATGTGTGAACAGTTCACTTTAAATATTCGGTAATTTTGGCGACAAAATTACTAACACTCAAGAAATACAATCAATACTTATTATAATAAGAGTGATACCGTTTATTACTTTTTGACTAAATAGTTAAGTTCGATTTCAGAGTTTATACCATATAAAACATGTCAATATTTTTTTCATAAAAATAATCTGCCTATTATATCATGTTTACAATAGTAAACTACATGACTTGTAAAATGACTGGTCACCTAATTATACTGTTAAACAGAATATAACTATTATCAGTTAACTGACGGACACTACTGTCAGTGAAATTATAGTACATTTTAATAGATATTATGTTCACACTGTTGATATATTGATAAGGAGACATTCAATAAACAAATATTTGAATTTTTATAAACTTACAAGAGCTTAACTGTTTTAAACATTTTCACATGTTGTTCAATGACAGAGTAATCAGCGATAAACTAATAATTATTATTCAAATCAGGAAAGAATCATTGTTAGACCACCATTAGAAACCTGAGAGCACTGGACAGCCGCATCCACGACCCCTGCCACTCGAACCAAGGATCCTCGGTAACTCGCGCGAACGTCCAACCTCTGGATCACTGAGCCGGCATCAATGGCGTTAACGTCTAACTCTAATCAGTCTAAGGTTTCATGAAATCTCATCCATTGTCTTCAGTAGTTACTACCTACATCCTGCAGGGTTGAGCTCCGTCGGTCACGTCTCAAACCAAACCAAGACGAGATGGTTGTTCAGTGCTTCCAGGTTTCTAATGATGATCTAACAATGACTGATGCATGATTTAAGTAAGAACCACAATTTCCGTAACTCTACAGTGAAAAAACTACCAATTGTGCTAAAATATAACTATTTCTAACATCATGTACACGTCAATTTATCTTTTATGAATGACATTTATAGTTAAATAATACCATGCCTTTATGATGATAACAGTATTTAGTTCGACTGGATATCACTTGACCAAAAATTCATGATTTCGGTGTTTAATCAAACGTTTACTATTAAAAAAACAGTTTAAACTTATGTAATTTTTGATAAAATACAATCATAGATTGAAACTGTAAATACATAACAGTATGATCATCGTGTAACTCACCCGAGTATAAAACATTATTCGCATCCAAATCAAGGTTGATGCAAACAACTTATCTTGTATGTGAATGACAATACTTCACACATAGTTGCGCATTGAATTTAAGTTTTAAATTATGCATATTTACTTATTACTGGACCGCTTAGTGAATATCTCTGTTAAGCTTAATAACTACTCAGTCGATATTTCATTTTTCATAATCCTAGTCAATGTATAAATCATGAAAGAAAGTTTAATTAAAGATAATATAAAGCCATGAATTATTAGTTTGATCGAAAACATTGTTTTCAATAAATATACATCTTCTTTGTTTGTTTTTTCATATTTATCGCTAGTTTCTTTTAAAACTTCCACAATACATATGCAAATATTCTTCTTTTCATTAATAATTAAACTAAAAATGAATACACTATAATTCATCTAACATATTACAATGCTATTGAGTTAAGGCGAGATAATAAGAAAAGAATAACGTTTACAATCAATAAATTACCATAGCTCAATTGGATCATTTTAATAGGATTCCTTCTAACCGAGTCATCACTAAAGCATAACAATCAATCAAACAGTCGATCAATAAATCTGATTAAATTAACATCACAGGAGGTGAGGTTTTTAAACCCTCGAGGATAAAAAAAAGCAGTCCATTGTGCCTAACTATTTACTGAAAGGTGGGATTATTAAGATTGTACAAGTTTAAGATTGATTTGTATTATTCACTGGAAATCGGTGTGAATACGGTACAGCTGAGTCAGTCTTGTTTCCGGCTTTATATTAATGTCGAAACGATAATGTTTAGTCATTTCAAGAATGATATAGAACGTTATAAATAACATTAAACGTTTTAGTAACTCACCGACGGGAATTAACATTGCATAATTGAAGTAAACGTTATTTCAAAAGAAACCTGAATGACCTAAGTTTTAGTTCTGGCAGCTTAAAAATCTCCACAATAATTACAAACTGGAATGTAATTGCTCTCCAGTGATTTTCAACAGCTATTCATGCGATAACACTGTCTACAAAACTCAACGCAATCAATAAATCAGTTTATAGGTTTTTAGATAGCTAAGAGGAAAACAGTATGATATGTACAGTAAAATACAATCATATTCTGTGTAGATTAAGTGCAATAACTAGGTTTAGATTGATCACACGAGAAGTAATTAGTTTTGGGATTGTATAGTGGCCAATCTCAATGTTGTGCACTTCGTCTGTGATAGAACTGTCAGACAAAAAATTTTGAGTTTATAAACATTTTTTGGTTAATTTCCTTTTTATAACCTATTCTCCTCCTTATTAACATTAATATCACTATCATTTCGTCCCTTTCTGTTAGAGTCGTCTCTAGGTATGCTTAAAACTATTACGGGTTCACCTCAGTGAATAACGAAAACAAAACAATCAACCAGCACCACGTAGGCGACTGTAATCTTTTGACCAAAAGGTATCAGCAGGAAGTCTTGATATAGTGTAGAAAGTGTACTCTACAAACACCCAGTCAGCACACAATATACTCTATAGAGACATCCTTGGGATAGTAAAAAAATAGCACACTAAAATGACACAGTAACCAATCACAGCCAAGGATTTTCCTAATGGGAAATGTGGTCTGAAGGTCAGCTGGTCGGTCCACGATATAAATCCAAAATAAAGATATTTATCAATCGAGTTCTGCGGCTCTAACATCCCCAAAGCTTTCATTATTTTTCTTATTTTATCTGGATATTTTCACATGATATAGTTAACACGGAGTTGTCCTAGGATCTACAACCATTTTTGATGACGTGCGGAATATATGCATTTTTGCTATTCATTCACAACAGAAGCAAGTTTGTTAATGACAAGTCATAAAACATAATCTACAACATTTTATTTTTTTAATATTCAACTTTCACACACTTTTTATCATCAAACAAATCACATGAAAAGTCATAGAACGATATACCTAAATTATTCTTCACTTAGTAAATTACTGACTAATGCTTTTTTTGAGATTTTCACTCAAAACTTGAGTACTTTCAGTTTCGATTAGTTTATAAAGCCTTGATGGAAAATTCAGAGAATACAGCAAAACATCATTTAGTCTAATTTTGATTATTTGTTTGCTGTTAATGAAAAATAATTTTTCTAGGACTAGTGGCTTTTAGTAGACATTTTAGGTTAAATCAGAGCAGTTCTTAAAAGCAACTGAATCCCAGCATCACAGAGTGGTTAATCTCATACTCACTGTTTGAGTGTTCCTCACATCAGTGCAGTCCGAATACGTTGTTTACATATAGACCACTGGAACACTTAACAACGCTATATAATTTCCTTTATCTTGAATGTTTAAATGAGATTTAGATGAACATACCTAGACTAAGATTCGTCAAATTTACTACTTATCAGTAAATGATGAGTTTTTGCTGTTTGAAAGTTTAGATATCATCGGAATATTGAACATGCAACTGGATAAATGTTCGGACCAAATCTCACTGTCTACAAACAAACAGATATATAAACTGAAACAAATAAAATCATTTTTTACGGAAATAATTTTTTTCTTCCGCTAGACATTATTAAATAATGTGATTTGTTCACATATTTCCCATTGTTTTACAACATGAAATGATCAAATACACCGTGATAAGCTACAGTCGGCGAAAGATCGTTTCGGGAATTTTATCTGTTTGAATATTTATCGCTTTCTAAATGTATTTGTGAATTTGTCTTCATAATAATAACAAAAATATCAGTGCATTTCAAACTAACATCTGAAATGATCCCATGTAGTAAATTTTCATATAGTTGACACTGTTTCACATAGACACAGCTTATATCAGAAACGAATATGAATGAATTTTAATGTTTGGCATTTCATATTGTTTGTATAAATAAAAATCTGTTTACACTTAAATTAAATGCAAAACGATTTACTTCGAGGGTTTTGTTAAAGAAAAGCATGAAATAGCCACTATCAAAAATTAAAGACTTTTGAATTAATAATCAAATAACAGGAATGAAATGTGAACGAAAGAGATAGTCTAAATAAATACCAGTTAATTCTCACCTCAACAGTGACACTTTCAATAAACTGAAGAGATGGTAAAGTTATTTTTTCTTTAATAGAAAGAAATAAGGCTCAATTCTGTCAGATATCCTTAAATAACCCTCTTAAAATTGACGAACTTGCTTGTAAAGGGTATATTATACATAACGAGGTGAATATTTGGCAGTGAAAGGTAGGTAGATTGAGTTGCATTGAGAAACACTGACATAGAGATACAAGTAAATATAGTTGACAATTCATTAACTGAATGAAACACACCAGGTAGACTTCAATGCTGACCAGAAATATTCATTATAAACTTTGAAATATGGTGAATATTGCCAATCAAATGTACTTCATAGTTGACTGTAAGAAACTAATTTCATTTATAGTGACATTTATAACTTTATGAAATATATGCGAGGATGAGATCAGTCTTTTTAAACTTTCTACTACAATAAAGAAAGTGTAATTATATAAATTTTAGTTCTGGAGAACTTGTGAAGACAGTTTTAGGTTACAAATTTATTTCATAGATAGGATTGAATTACAGTTGAACTTATATTAACACATTAGGCCGATGACTATCATTTCTGCGATTGAAAATCAAATCACGATCTAAAATCCTGTAACTTAAACAGGATTTATCCATTCCAGCAAAACCAAAGCGTAATTAAGTAAACCAGATACATTAGGCTTGAGATAAATTCCGCTGAAAATGTAAATCACTTTCACCCAATCTAAGAAATTTAAAAAAATAAAATTTTAATAATACATTCCCTTTTGGAAAAATTTACAATTAATTTACTTCAAACGAATTTTCAATGATATCCAATCAATTAAAATGAAATATTATCACTGACATATTTTGAACATGATAAAACTAGTGAAAATCTCATCAATATACAAGGTAATTCGATTACATAATCAAATAATTCTTCGCAGTAATTATCGAGGTCAGTTTACAGCGTACTTTGCAAAAACGGTAGACGATTTATCTAACACCTAACAATCTATCGGCTATAAACTGCCCTTAATTTTGTGGTCAGAATTACCCTCTATGTAATAAATAAGCTGTTATTAGAGGATCCAAACTGAGGTTTGGACGGAGGAATAACTGTCCAGGTAGTGTAGATACTCGTCTTGCCCAGTTGAAATACAAAACAAGTGATTGGGTAAATGAACGTTCTAATATTCATCATAAATATTTATATACATCATTATTCTAAACAAATATTACCAATCAGTTATTCCTTCAACAATTGTTCAATTTATCAAATCCACAGCACAAATAAGTGTTATTCTATCCCTCCTGGATAGATCAGATTCGTTCGATAGATAATATTTGGTTGCTTTATAACACAGAGTACTATTTCTTCCTATTCTGGAAGGGTTTTTCAATTCACAGTCAAAATGCACAACTCCAGTCAATGCAAACGACACAACAATAGAGGAACAAATCAGTATGGCTTTCGCTATGACCAAGTATAAGCCTATACAACATAAACGCAGTTCAGAAAGGAACATAGAAACTCAGTCAAGGCAAAAAAATAGAAACTATTATAAAGTACCAATAGTACCATCTCAAATGGGATCGAACAGACTAACAAAATGTACAACTGAAGGAATCAATAAATGTATAGTATGGAGGGATTTTCACAAACAACGCCTTCAAAAATAGATCTTACACTAATCACCAGTATCCACACATTTTATTTTCACCCGATACTAACCGCAACAAGTGTGTAATTGATTAACGATGAGTTCAGATACTTGGCATGTATAACACCCAAGAAAATACGTCATTCGTAGAGTTTCCAAATCCTTAGATTAAATTGTAAAGTTACTTTAACTTCAGTTGTGATAAAAGTGTTTAGGTTTTTTAAACGTGGATCTGAAAATATAATATATCTCCATTCTAACTGTAGTTTTTAGTTATTGGAGATATACAGGAATACTTATGTGCTGAATAGTCATTCTAATTTTGAATGAGATATTTACGCTTTCTATGCGCTAGTTTAGCCTGCTGCTAGAATGACTAGATTGAGAGGACCGACTGTAAATATACGCACCAACTCATTTATGATTATATCTGTCTCCTAGAGAAAAATAATCCAGATTTTTCACTGATAACATATGTCAATTTCCCTTAGGCAGTTAGGCCAAATCTTGACCAATAGTGTACACCCATCAACATCTCTTCTCACTTATCGTTTGGCTATGAACTGATATGCCTGTTTGGCCCAGCTTATTAAATTCTGGCACAACAAGGAGATATTTGAAAAATACAATGCCATCTCTAACTGAACAAAATTTCGTGTTCCTTAACTATGCGCATGAGTTAGTCAAAAACAAAAGCTAAAAAAATCATACTATTCAGTTTTTGTTAAAATACCCATTTCATCCAATGATGTAATATTGTGTTCAGTCGATTGTTTATACATGCTTAACTTTCTACACCAAAAGTAACTTCATTGTGAAAATACACTTTTGTCAGATGACCTCATGAACCAGTGAAGCATAATGATTCACTGTATAACTGATTTATTATGTAAAATCTATTCGACCATGTAATTTATTATGATTAGTGGTAATCAGCGAGTTGAAACAGTTCTGGAAATAAGTTTTATCTAAAGTCAATTTTTAGAAAAACCTTTTATTTGAGTAAATTGCTTATTTATATGTCAGTCAATATTCCTACACATACATGGACAAGAGGTTATCAAGTTATCTTATAAGTCTTCAATATAGTAATTATATAATGCCAGAAATTTACGAGATAAAGCCTGAAAGCACTGTACGGCCGTTCCGTCCTAGTATAGAACTCACCAGATTGCTCAGTGGAATATATATATATATTACTTACTTACTTACTTTCCTACACTTATTACTCTCAATGAAGCATAGGCCGCCCACCACTTTTCTCCAAACAACTCCGTCCTGCGCTTCCCTTCCCAGTTCTGTCCAGCTTTTGTTCATTCTTCTCATATCTTTCTCTATTTCTCAGCATAATGTGTTCCATGGCCTTCCTATTTTACTTTTGCCTTCAAAGTCCCATGTCAGGGCTTGTCTTGTGACGCAGTTAGGTGCTTTTCGTAGTGTGTGTCCTATCCACTTCCACCGATTCTTCCTCATTTCCTCCTTCATTGGAATCTCGTTTGTTCTCTCCCAAAGTAACTTGTCGCTGATAGTGTGTGGCCAACGAACCCGAAGTAGTTTGCGAAGAAAGCTGTTCATAATTACTTGTGGATGATAGCTCTGGTAGTTCTCCATGTTTCCGCTCCATACAGTAGATCTGTCTTCACATTTGTATTGAAAATCCTGATTTTGGTTTTGGTTGACAGTTGTTTGGAGTTCCAGATATTTTTCAACTGTAGAAATGCAGTCCTTGCTTTTCCGATCCTCGCCCTCACATCGGCGTCGGATCCACCTTGGTTGTCGATGATGCAGCCCAGATATGTAAAGGTGTTAAGGTCCTCCGAGGCATCTCCATCAAGAGTGATTTGGTTGGTGCATGTTGTGTTGCATCGGAGAGTTTTGTTTTTTCCTTTGTATATATATATATATATATATATATATATATATATATGGCTAAAACATTAATGACCTGAAAACAGTAAATTCTATTAAACTTCGTTATATATAGAGCTGAGATGAAGTTAGCTTTAAGTACCACTGTACACTAGAGTAAGAGGTATTTTCTTCAAGAGTTCGTATTCTTCTCATATCAGAATTCAAGCTAATCGCGATTTCATTCATCATACCTGCATTATACTGAATTCGACTTGAGAAATCTACTCTACTGAAGTAGTGTGACAATTCGATATTGCATTTAACTTGTTTTCTTAAACTTCTGATTAAATACTTTTCTTTACCGCACATTATATTTATTTTGCTAAATTCTCAAATGTAAAAGGATATTTAAGATTGTGAAAATAATCTATATTTAAAAATTATAACTAATAAAATTATGCTACTGAAATAACATAAGATATGTAAGATATAATCAGTAGTAATAGTAACAGTAATAGGAGTAGTAAATTTTTTGGTGTTTGAAAAACTAGGGAGTAAATGTTAGGCATTTTATTTTAATATCAGTGCACCTAACGTGAAGTTTGATAACCGACGTTTCTATCCTTAATACAGAGTTACAAAGTGGAATGAATCGCTTTGGTTAACTAACTATTTAAGGTCAGTCGGTGATGTAAACTATGTGGACATTTTGGACCAGTTATTTCTTACTAACTGCTGCGCCTGTCACATCTTTTTTATTCACCAACTGACTAATACTCATTACCAATATGCAAACACTGATTTGAAAAACGAAATATAATTCATTAAAATCATGAACCGATCAATGTAAAACCACCATTTCAAAAGTGGAAGCACTAAACGGCCGTGTCATCCTAGTATAGGACTCATTAACAGTGCGAATCCATAAGCCTTTAGC
The DNA here is from genome assembly GCA_944470395.2 of Schistosoma turkestanicum. Classification (NCBI taxonomy): domain Eukaryota; kingdom Metazoa; phylum Platyhelminthes; class Trematoda; order Strigeidida; family Schistosomatidae; genus Schistosoma; species Schistosoma turkestanicum. Next base: position 60,053,894 of record OX103979.1, read on the forward strand.
TGCTCACTACTGGACCTCAATGTGGATGGATGACCAAGTGCGCAATGAAATAAATCTTCCTTTCCACTTCCGTATATTTATACTTAGGTTAACTCCGTTTGTGGAATGGCGTTAGTAAGAAGCCAAATACGGTTTCGCGGATGAATTGATTTCATGCGTTCATTTATGCAGACAAACATGAGAAGGGAAGCGTGCGAACCAAGCAAAACGAAGGGGATTGGAGAAGGCGAGTGAACCAACTATCCATGAGCTCAAGCAATGACTAAGTATTTATAGTCAAGCAATAATCGGCTAGACATGTAATAAGCAATACAGCATCCACACACAATCAAATATACAATAATTGATACTGTAATCGAATTATTACAAATACAAACTTATGGTCGATACCATTATCGAATAATTTAAAAGAAAGCACAATGAATGAATGATGAGATGCTACAAATCCACCTACGGGATTTAAAGCCAGCAGCCTCGATTTCGCGGGATAACCCCTAATCTCCAAGCTAGTGATGAGTTCCACGCCTGAACGAAACGGTCATCTAGTGCTTCCAGGTTTCTAACGATGGCCCTAAATCGATCGATTCATGACTTTATTGATATTCCTATTAGTAAGTTATGCAAGTAACATACGCTTCAAACTGTTTTAAACCATTTTTCATTACAGTTGGTTGGTAACTACTTAAATAATGAATCTCGCTAATCAGAATTACTCTCGAGAAATCAGTTACTTATCCTTGGAAAAAGGAGAATAGCTTCACAAAGTCAAGCAAGTAAAAATAAACTTGCAATCCACTGAATGTCAGCTCAATAGTCAAAAGGCTGGCCGAACTCTCGCCTTCAATAGTTGCTTGACTGAGATGAGTCAATGATAGATTGATAGACAGTGGATAATCAAACATCAACCGCAGGCTAACGATAATGTTACAAGATAGGTGATTAAAACTTGTTGACATTTTAACGAAATTTAATAAATGTATCTGTTTGATAAATTTTTCATCCTGCTTTACTCTAATATACGCAAATTTTCAGAGGAAAAAGTTAAATCAATCAAAGTAATTGATGAGTCAATAATTATAATGGAATAGAATACGTAACTACACATCATAAATAAAACTACAAGTTGATATTAGGAATACAGGTGTAAGTGATAGTAGTAGGAATAATAAAATACGATGACAAAAGTTTTTGTCAGTAGTTCAACATTCGCAGCAGTAAGTCTAACATGGATAATCATCACAAAACTACTGTCAGTGCACCTGCCTTCCTACCATCAAATTTACTTTTCCGTGTTATGTGTGTTACAGAAATTATGAATGAATCATTGTTAGACCACCGTTAGAAACGTGCAATCACTGGACGGTCGTTTCTTTCTAGTATGAGACCCATTAACAGTGCGCATCCATCCCGCGTCATACCGATACTCGCAGGATTCGAATCCAGGAACTGCGGACTTGTGCGCGAACGCCTAGCCTTTGTATCATTAAGACGGTACCCAACAGTCCAGTTACATAATCCGTTTCATTATGATTACTGACCCATAAATTAACTTGATTGGTTTAACATTTTCATATGAATATTCATATATATGTATGATATCGCTAATACTAAATGCCTTACATTCAACCCAGCATTACTTTTACTTACTACTAGGAATTCAGATATTTATTTCTACAACTAGTCAATAGTTAACAAACGATTCCTATGAAGATGTTTAATCATTATCCAAATATTTTCAACAGTTGGTGTGATGTATCAGTTAATTTATTGACAGTCTTTCAAACGGTGTTTATATTTTCACATGTAAGTGATTTAGATTCTCATTTGAGTAAGCACCGAAAAATGGAATTCGTTTTCACTTTTCAGTCATTTACATGAAAACTTTAAGCTTATTTAAAAACATATTGTTATATTTTTACAGTGATTTACAACAGAATAATTTGTTTGAAATTCATGACATTCCATCTGCTGATAGCGACAATGATACCGTCTGTATGTTACTATTAATCAGGATTGAAAAATGTTGATAATCATTCTTTAATTACTGGTTTACTTTTCAACTCTGAACATGAATTAACATAATCTGTGACCCTATGGTAATTTCGCTCATGCTTTCTAAATTCTTTGATGCAGTTTTGCGCTTATTAACTCTGGAAATATTTAGTTGACGCTTATTACTTGATTTGTGGTGTTAGACTTTCGTTATCTTCGATTTCCCGTAGATCTCCATCTTGATGATCGCTACGAGAGAACACGAGACGTTGCCTTAATTTCTTTATTATTCAAATTATATAATGATCGATACAAATATCGGATTTAATTTAAATATGTATAGTCGATATTGACATCGAATTATTTCAACTGTTAATCCATACAGCTAGTCAAATAACTATATGTGTAGGTGGCAAGTCATGCCCAAGCGTACATGCGCATACAAGCTCAACAATGATAAAAGTACAAGATATATGTGAGATGCTACAGATTTATATTATGTTTTGCATAGTTTAAATCACATACAACCGTAGCTAGACCATCTTTGAAAATCAAGAATCATTAGACAGCTGCTTCTTCCTAGTACGAGACTCCTCAGCAGCATGTATTCACGACCTCTCATCCAGAAATCGAACCTATGATATTCTCCTTCTTAACTAGAGCCTAACATCTTGGTCATTTGGTCAGACTAAATCTACTCGGCAAAGTGAACTCAAATAAAAGGCATTCGGTTCATAATCAAAGACTGATGATAATGATTTATTTGAAATCAACATAAACCGAAATAATCTAGAATTTTACTGCTTTTTAAATGATTTATTTACACTTAGAATAACAATCAGATTTGTGTAATTTGAACCAACTTACATTTCTTGGCTAACAAAACAAACCATGAATTTTCATAGTTCCAATAACTGACGAAAACGTGAGTGGTATGTCGATGCTCATGAAAAACGTTTAGTGAAATTAAAGGCAATGGATTTCATGTTAGTGAGTCATAAATCAGTGAATTTCTCTCTGTTAAAATATAAGTGCTTAATGCTGCCGCTCCAGGTCAGACATGTGAAGTAAGGTAGGAAAAGGGAAATGAATCATTGTTCCTGTTCGATAAATAAATCCTACGTATGATTTTTATTTCTGCCACTTAATGACAGAGGTGAGATTCCATTTTTAAATATGATCGAACAAAACGATTGACAACTATGACTGACTTTCAAGAAGTAAAAGTATTTTAAAGTTGAGCTCATTTATTTACCGGCTCTTCTATCTCACACGCAACAACAAATGCAAGAGAAGACGACCAGTGTAGCAGCAGCCTCTGCAGCCTCAGGTCTCAACATACATTAGGGAAAAATCAAAATTCTCCGATACAACACAACATGCACCAACCAAATCACTCTTGATGGAGATGCCTCGGAGGACCTTAACACCTTTACATATCTGGGCTGCATCATCGACAACCAAGGTGGATCCGACGCCGATGTGAGGGCGAGGATCGGGAAAGCAAGGACTGCATTTCTACACTTGAAAAATATCTGGAACTCCAAACAAATATCAATCAACACCGAAATCAGGATTTTCAATACAAATGTCAAGACAGTTCTACTGTATGGAGCGGAAACTTAGAGAACTACGACAGCCATCATCCAGAAGATACAAGTGTTTATAAACAGTTGTCTTCGCAAACTACTTCTGATTCGTTGGCCACACACTATCAGCAACAAGCTACTTTGGGAGAGAGCAAACCAGATTCCAATGAAGGAGGAAATCAGGAAGATTCGGTGGAAGTGGATAGGACACACACTACGAAAAGCACCTAACTGCGTCACAAGAAAGCCCTCACACGGAACCCTCAAGGCAAAAAGAAAATAGGAAGGCCATGGAACACATTATTCCGAGAAATAGAGAAAGATATGAGAGGAATGAACAAAAATTGGACAGAACTGGAGAGGAAAGCCCAGGACAGAGTTGGTTGGAGGGAACTGGTTGGCGGCCTATGCTCCATTGGGAGTAACAGGCGTAAGTAAGTAGGTAAGTCATTTATTTACTGAAATCATGTGAAGACCTACTAAGATCAGGAGAATGAAACAGCTGATGATCTGCAATAGTCTGACATACTTTAGCAGAGTTAACTCGCGATCGCTTATCAGATTGAACGTTTGATTCATTGTAGCAAGCATAATCATGTTAGATAACTGGTTTTCAATTATTCTGAACAAAATGTCAATTTAAAAACTACTCAACTGAACATGTGGCAGAGATCTAGTTCAATCCTTGTAGTCCCACTGATATATGATATAGATTGAGTTGCCTTGTGAAAAGTGAAACATTTATTCATTGTTGGAATGCCTGTATGCCTGTCACTTGTAAACTCACAGGTAGTCAATAGTTCTTTCTGTAGATAGCATCACTCGATCACACAAATCTATCCACCAATTAATTGAACCACTGAAAAATATATTTTAAGCTGAATATTTATTTGATGTGTATAAATATATGGAGAAAGGAAATTACTTTAGACCATTTCATTTAAAGTCATAATCATCAGTAATTCTCTTGATGAAAATGAAAATCTTCATTAAATTTTCTACCTACTAGACTATTAAAAATTTGAAAAAAAAACACTTATCCACTGATTTAAGTAAGCTATTAAATTATATTCTAGTTTTATAATAATAAAGACGCAAAAATTAACTTCTCTTTAGTGGTATATCGTTCATTTATAAGCTTTTAGTAGTCAATTTTATCAAATAATTTGTGCTTGCTTCTGGCTAATCACACAATTTTCTAGGGCTAATTATTCTCTAGGGAATTAGTAATTTTGTAAGTTCAGAAATACTCAGTGACCAGTTTGTCTTCACCAATTAGGTATGCGCAAAAATAAGTATACCCAAAGAATAATTGGGTATGAGGAAAGTGTAGTGTGGGAACTATTGTGTTGAGTCCACATGGTTTGTCCTAGATTTTGGACAAGGTAGTTAACCTTTTCTCTTCACGTCTTATGACTTTGTCTACTATCCGCTTATATCTTGGTTTGTTTTTATACGTGTGCGTGTGTGTCGCTCACTCTGCTTACCACATATCGAGCTTATTTCTGTCTGAATATAAATTCTTAATCATGCCTCATTGCATTGAGTTGGCTCGCTTGCTCACTCGCTTGTTTCACTTGACTTCGTTTGGCATGCGCATTTTTTAATCTCATGTTTGTCTGCGTGAATGATGGCATGAAATAGATTCATCCTACTGAATCGTCATTCAACTTCTAATTACCACCATTGCACAAACGGGATTCACCTAAGTAAGATTGATTTCATTGTACATTTAATTGTTCGCGTAAATTCGATTCGGGCCACTAAAAAAGTTAAAGTTGGTCTCTTCTCTTGCGATTTCTGCATGTGTTATATTGAACGCGCGGTTTATTGATATAATTCACTAATAAGAAATACCATACTTTATAACTATTGTCAAAATGAAGTGGAAAATTTGTAAATTAGTTTTTAGTAGTGTTAGAAAGCACTTACAAAATAACACAGATGTTAAATCGAGGTACATATTTCGCATATTTTTTGTATTGCTTTCAAGATACTGCATAGAAGTTGATCTAATAATTTGACATTGACTACTTTTTTTTTAAATAAACAAAGTTATTGTTTTGTTTTTACGTTCTTCTACTTAAGAAAAAGCGTAGAAACATCCACAAAAATTACTAATTAGATTAATTCGCTAAATAGCTATTTAACCATTGCATTAATTCTGTTAAAGGATAATGATAAGTTGAAATTAATCTTTATTCTAACAAAAATGTTGATCATCTTTTTTTATGTCATATTTTATATTTACTTTTGATGAATTTTGTTGATAAACACGATTTGGCAATAATGTTATTTGAAGGTAGGCTGTCATTAGTTTAATAGTTATTTAAATCCAAGAAAGGTGAGAGAGAGACTTTACTTTATGGCTAAGAGATACTATTTTTATCTCCTAATATTTATTTGTGTTTAGTTTAGATGGTTAGAGATAACCAACTTGAATCAGGCTATGTTCTGGTTGGCACTCCATCGTCAAGGCATACATTCACTTTGAAAGGAACAAATGTGTGGTGGTGTTTCGTTCTCTGAGCTGGTTGTTTTGGTTGTGGAGCTTTCATTGTTCTTCTGAACAACATCATCAGCACAAACTTCAGATATGAGTGAAGCATTCAAATTTCTCCACGTTTGACCTGTAGCTGGTTCTGCTAACCTCGATCTTGATTGGTGTCTCGATAGAATACAACCTGGATCACTCTGTTCCACAGTTTGAGAAGTTGCCATAGTATTAGTCAATCCTACACTAAGGTATTCATATTTATTTACTACCGAGAAGTGACTGATCCGGTGTCTTCCTATTCCATAGTGTTGGTCGAATTCTGTCGACCAAGTTGCGGTGTCCTAACTAGTCCAATTGATTCGATATGGTGTGCTAACTGTGGTCGAAAGAAATCTCTTGACCTAATGTTCGATTGCTCTAAAGGCTTATCTTACTATGTTATTAGAGATTTTTAAGCTGTAATTGTGAAGCCTTCCAATTCTACCTACTGTTAAGAATTCACCAGTTGATATTATTCAAGGTTGAAAAACATTTGCAAATATGAAACTTGTTCTTTTCTTCACATCACTTGTTCATCAATTGATTTGTTTAGGCTTGAGGATTTGTCGGCATACCGAGGTAGTTGTTATTATTAACTATATATATATATATATATATATATATATATAAATTGAAGAAAAGCTGAAGTGGCTTGATGGAAGGAAGAATACAGAAATGAAATAAATCTTGAGGGATGCAGGAGTCGCGGATGCGCACTGCTGATGAGTCCCATACCAGGACGAAAGGGCCATCCAGTGCTTCCAGGTTTCTAATGGTGGTCGAACATTGATTGATTCATGGTTTCAAAAAATACTTTGACACCAAAAATCAACCAAAACTATGTATTTCAATATACTGAGTTTTGCATATCTCATTTTAGCCCATTTAATAGGTATTCGAAGGTATTAATGTCTAGCTTCAAAAACTGTTCAGTTAAATTTATTTGGTGGTCGACTATTAAATCAAAAATATATTTAATAGTTGACAACCAGATAACTTTAACTGAACAGTTTTTGAAGCTAGACATTAATACCTTCGAATACCTATTAAATGGGCTAAAAGTTGAGTGTTCATGCACTAGATGGAAGAACCTAGATTTGATTTCAGCTTACGGGTTCTGGATGAGCACTGTTGAAGAGTAGCATGCTAGGTTTAGGACTGTGGTTTAACCTTGATCTATTTTTTATTTCAATGAAATTAACTCAGTGTTTGAACACGATTTGTATCATCAGTAAATTAAACTTCTATAACTAAACTGTTTTAATATAATTCAGTTACCTAAGCACTTCCTTTCAAATACTTCAACAAATGAACTTGATAGCTAATTATCTACATGAGTTCAACACTTTGATCAGTTGCATTCTATGGTTCATTTCCGTTACATAGTTACCTTCCAGCCCTTTTACAGAAGAGATTAGAAAAAAACGCCAATATGAGCAAGTGAAACAATGCTCTGTATTATAACAGATATATCCATGCAGTAGGTATTCGACTACCTGAAACTCACCAATGAGGTAAAGTTTGCTTAGGATTCTAAAATTTAAAACCATCACTTGACTCCCAATTCATAAATAGGAATCAAAGAAATTCTACAACTTTTTGTTATTTAATATTTCAAAAAAGACTAGGAACAAAGAATACTCAAACTGAATAATCAATTTCTACCTGATCTTTGCCTAAATTCATTAACTGTGTTTCATTCACACTTATGGTTTGTCATGTTTATTCTAGTTACTTATATTTTAGCCACATTGAAATCTATGAACGAGGAAAATCAATAATTCATTTCACAGGAAACCATGATTATATTTCCGTATGGATGGAATGAATATTAATTAATTAATTAATTTATTGATTTAAGAATACTATATTACATTGAAATCCTACTAGAAATATGAATAAATAAAGAATAAGCATCGTAGCAGAATAACATATATTCATTACTATGATTAGTTCATGGATTCTCCTCACTTGTTTACAACCTAAAACCATAGTATTGATCATTAGTCTGAAACTGGCGAGCATACCTTATCTTTGAAAATATCAAGAATGGTCTGAGTTCAGAAGTCACTATCGACCATAACTTTGAGATCATACTACAGAAGAACCGAAATCGTTCAAATGTTCGTCAATTAATCATTTAAATATGGGAATATACAAGAATGTTATGAAAAGTAGAAGACATTTTTGAAACAGCAGACAGATTTTGTAGTATAGAATAGTTGAGTAAAGCTCAGAAGTAAGGGTCAGGTGTATTGCAATTTTGATTAAATGTCATAGAAACAAAGGAAGGCACTCTTACGCAATAAACTTAGAGAAAATTAAGGTCACCATGGTAAAACAAGATTGATAACTACTACCCTTTTCGAAACATCAATTCGATTGATTGTAACAAACTCAGCAATGAGTAACATTCTTTGTTTGCTGATTATTTCGAAAGATCTAGGGATATCATTATCATGACCATTGTTGAATAGGCGATGAGCGATTGCGATTTTGATAATTTCTTGTTCGTTTAGTCTCAACTTTTTCTGGAATACATTCGCAGATATGGACAGAGATCTATTCTACCGATGAATGCGCTTTTGCCACGTACAGTTCTGACAACAATATTTTATTCTTTCTACACAAAGATTTCATTTTCTTAACTAAATTTAACCTAAATGAATCGTAAAACTGTTAATTCTCCCTAACCAGTATTCAGACATTTTTTCCACATTTGATATACTTTCTGACAGAGTTAAGAGGATTTTTCCAAATTATACATAAAGAAAGTATTTTCTCAGTTCCGTTATTGTAAATTCCTGTCATGCTCATTTGTAACAGACTGTTGCCAAAGAAACAAACATTCCCACTGCAACATTTTACTCATAAATAGGTAGTTTTGTGTGTGTGTGTGTGTGTGCGTATGACTGAACACCATAACTGATGTTAGAAATATTAGAAACCGGAAATGTAGCTAGACATTTATTTAAATAAAAATGTTAAATTTGCAATTTTAATTTCATAAATATATGGAAATAAAATCATTTCAGTTTTTATGAGTTGACTATAATCTATCTAATCTAAAATCATGAATCGATCAGTGATAGACTACCGTCGGAAATCTGAAAGCACTGGATGGCCGTTTTGATTTCTGCGAGTAACGGGAGTCGTGGATGTACACTGCTGATGAAGCCCACATCAGTATGAAACGACTGTCCAGTACTTTCAGGTTTCTAAATGTGGTCCAACATTAGTCGATTTGTGATATCAAAGTAATTCAAGAATCTCTACAACCTTGTTAACACTGGATGAAATTTCTTGAACATCAAAACGATAACAATTTACTCTTTAATTATATACTCCACTTGTAAAGTGTCATTATTAATTTGTAAATTACTTTCTTTTTTGTAGAAACGCACCGGTCTAAATTAAATTTTAAACTGATTATTAACCTGAAGGAATGATAATCAAATATTAATCATTCAAAATTCAATTTAACTTGACTCAGTATCAGCTTTATACAAACTATTTCTGAGTTTTTTTCAAAATGTATAGAATATATGGAATCAAATGGGAAGTAACAGCTTGCTGAAGTTGGAAATAGGTCTCAAAAACATACAAAAATCGGTAGAACTGAGTGAATTATTTAATAGTTAACAAACTTTAGTGTCATCCAGGAACCAGTGATAAAACATATTTTGATTAGGCATAAACTCATCACAACTGCCATGTTATGAACTTGTAACCAACTGAAATCCCAGTACAGTTCAAGTAATGTGTCTATTGATGTATGGTATGTAATGTAGGCTATGATATGATTCCTATTAAAAAAACAACAGCTATTCCCTTGTTCTACATCGAGATCGTCTAACACGTGGTATGAGACGAGATGATGACGTTCATCTTATTTTTTTCACTATAAGATTCTGTGTTTTTGATAGCAACGTTCCGGTATTATGTTCTTGTTCATGTTTTATGTTTCGTTTGAGGCATGGCAGTTCATGGTTGGAATTCGGAATCATTGAGAATATCTAAAGAAAGTATAGATGAGGATTGTGTTATGCTGTAAATCAGCTAGGGTTATAAACGTTGAAGTTTTTTATGCAGACTAAGATAGCTAACTAAGAACACCAGCACTTAAGTATGAAATTGGCCTACTTACTTACTCCTGTTACTCAAAATAAAGCATAAACCGGCAACCAACATTCTCCAACCCACTCTGTCTTGGGCCTTATTTTCCGGTTCTACCCAATTTCTGTTCATTCTTTTCATGTCTGTCTCCAATTCTCGGAATAATATTTTTCACTGGTCTACCTCTTTCCCTTTTACCAGGGCAGCTATCCTTCTGACACAGTTGAGTGATTTCTACAGTGTGTGTCCTATCCACATCCGGTGCTTTTTCCTAATGCCTCCATCTAGAATCCGGTTTGCTGTTTGTCATAGTAGACTGGTGCTGACGGTATCTAGTTGACAAATCGGAAGTATATTGCATAGACAATTGTTAATGTATATTTTGGATGATGGCTCTCGTTATTCTTAGACTTTCCGCTTCGTACAATAGATCGGTTTTGACGTTTATATTGAAAATGTTGACTTTGATGTTGGTCGATGGTTAGTTTGAGTTCCAGATGTTCTTCAATTGTAAAAATGCTATCCTTGCTTAATAATAAGATGTATTCGGGGATCGGGAATTTAAGCTCAATATTGAGAAATAGTGCAGATTTGCCTATTGTATACAATCTACAGATAAAGAACAGAGTATTTGATACATTTAACACTATTATTTCTGTGGCACTAAAAACTATCATTTCAAACGTTTAGTCCAGTGTACGCGGGAATTTCTGCTGCTTCTTTCTCATGAATGATATTTCAACTTATTTAAGTTGACCCATCCTACGGCTATACTTGTGTTAAATATCTTTAAACTCACTTTTACTTGAATGAGTGAGGTTTTTGCTTGAGATGGTACAATGATTTCTTGACAACTTGAACTACAATAACCTAGAAAAAAACAATTGAACCAATTTCATGCATATGTTCATATGTTCATTTTATTATTATTATTATTATTATTATTATTATTGGAACTTTTCAACACTGTTGACCTTCAGTTTATTTATCAACTTGTACCTAATACATTGAAGAATTTCGAAAAAGTTTTGGACAAAAATAATGAGTTTAATATTCACTAAGCATAGTGAATGTATAGAGAGAGTTTAGGTCAGAAGAAACAAGAATTAAACGACAAATAGAATTAGTAACAATCAGTCAATGTTTAGTGTCTTTCATATACACTCATAACTTGTGAACAAACTAGGAATAACGAACTGATTTGTTTAAGCAACTCATTGACTTCTGATATGAACTTGTTAGCGGTCAAAATCAATCACTTCATTACAGTTCGGTGAGACAAACAAACTTCGCCATTAAGTTAATAATTTCATTTGGCATAATATATTTATGTATAAAATTACTTCTTTTCAAAATTAATTGACATCATTCGCTAATATTTTGACTGTCGAACGACAATACCTTATTTGAAAAAAGGATACACAGTTCGAGCCTAGCAAAATCATATACAACAAGCGAGCTGGTGTAGGGACTAAGTTTTCGCTCGGCTTTGCTATGAAATAATACTTACATGACTAATATTGGGATGCAAAGTTTGAACAACTCATTGATGAAATATCTGTGTCACGTCTAACAGTAAGTATGACCAACAACAACCGACCGCCCAATTAAGGACTTCTAACAAAGTGTATGAAAGTATTCAGTCCACTGGGGGACAGGAAACTGAAGATAAGGTTTATAATTCTTGTAAAGTAAATGAGTAATAAACATTTTTTTAATGTCTAAATAATAATATTTCGGTGGAATTCACTGACAGACATCAAGGTAAGAAACTATGATACATTAAAAACCAGTTTATTATGTACTTTGATATTAATTTTTACTGCAATGTTATAGCGATAGTCAGTTGAAGGTGCACTGTTGCACTAGTCGGAAGGTATTTTACAGGTACGACTCCGCCTCGACCCTTCAGGGGTTACTGCCGGTTCTATGTCTAGATAAAGGAAGAAGGTTGTGCATGGAGTTAGCGACCCCGTCCCGCCGAGATCTAACTCTCTAAAAAACACACTAACTAGGAAAAATAATTTGCTGGTTGGTGGACTCTTCTCTATAAGGATTAACAGGCGTATGTCGGTATTTTTCAGTAAAACTAGTCACTCTGAATTGAAACAATAAGTTCTTTCATTGAACAATCAACTCTCAATTGATATTATTCTCGTTTTGCTGCCATTCTTTATACTTTACTGGCAAATCCGAGAAGAATTAGGTGTTAGACTTTCGCGACCCTAGTAATTTGACGTTTATCTCACTAAATTATATTTCGTTCCTTATTTTCTCATCTAACAAGGTCACCGTATCGCTTCTTGGTTCCAGCGCCTTATCGTACTCGTAACAAGATTAATTTTTGTGATTCCTAAGCACGTCATTAAGTAACCAATTAATTTCGGCTATACGACATTATTTTAGATTAACTGAAGCTCTCTAACTTTCACTCAAATCAAATATATTTATATGTTCATTTTAGTAACGATGTTTATTAACCTGTCACCATTTTGAACTGTTCTGCACAAATTAAATGCTATTGTACCTTTATTTTAGGTATGGATAACTATTCTATTTTGATTAGTTATCAGTAGTATCATAAATAGTTTACCATTTAAATTTAGATCTTTCACTTTAAAGTAGACTAAGAGTTAAGGAAGTCATGGATTAAAGTTGTATGTTGATCGACACAACTCCTTTCTGTTTGCTTCTAAGATGTTGGCAATCGAACACAAATTGAACTTGTTACAGGATACTTCAACAAATATTCAAACGATCATGTGTGATATCAATATCTCCCCGGTTCATTGATTCTGTCAGTGATTTTTCAAAACTGCGGCAAATCTTTATTTTATGAATCCCATGTTTTCATATCTGTACAACAGTACAGGACAGATAACTTCGCCGTGAACCCGTGATTGAGTGATCAGTTGTATATGTTACCTATACTATATGGGGCATTTATCAGTCAATTCAAAATGAATTTTCTGTATGCAAGCATCTATCTTACTTAGTTTTTGACAAAACAACTCACTGAGCTTAACAGGTGTACAAAACAAAACTCTTTGTTTTTTCATTGACAAAATTAATCAATGTCGAAAATAAGCAATAACAATGTCATTTTATTGCAAATTTTATGAATTTTAATAATCCAGCTTGTTTTAGAGAGAGAGAGAGAGAAAAAAACACCTATTATTTCCATGTTATTTTGCCTAAATAGTTTCATCTTTGACTTTACATTTGACAAGCAAGTAAGAATTGATGCGAACAAAGCGGTGAAAAACAATTATCAATGCAAACAAACAACTTCACTGTTTTATAATTTAAAGGTGATCTTTTAGAATGAACAAAAGGAAATTAAGTGATTAATGATAATGACTGTTAAGTACAGATAATATGCATTATTGATTTATATATTAGACATAGATGTGGAATGCAAGTTGTTCACACAAACACACTGTAGGCACTTAACTAGAATCAAATAAACTCATTTCTCTAGAGTGTAAATTATCTGATAATAAGAGTAGGCCGAATTGAGAATGGGAAAAGATAAGTACTCAAGTACAGGGGTAGTTGGAAAGCTCTTAATGAGTACATGACCATAAACTGTAAATCATAGAAATTAATGGTTAGATGAAACTATAAAGTTAGGAAACGCATATGAATTCAATGATTTCAACATATGACCAACTTCCGTCATGTTCATAATGAGTTAGATCAACAGTTTAATGAATCCACTTGTTATCATTTATGTTGGGATGGCCAATCGAGAAGACAGCCACGCACATTGTGGATTGATGAACTTATCGATTAAATGCTTAAATATTTCAAGGGCAGTCGATTGATGAACAATTTGATGAATGCTCGAATATTTTAACGACTATATCGATTATAGGTATAATTGTATAAATAAGCATGTTTGATTGTATATTTTTGATTCTGTTAATAAGTGTTCTCCAACGTCTTCCGTCTTCTTATTTTTGAGTGGTGGGAGTCTAACGTTCGGTGTTGTCATTTGTACAGTGGTTGGCGTTACTCAAGTACAGAACACAAAAATTTATTTCAACCTTCGCAAAACTGATATTGGACATGAGAAAATGTCACCGTTTTCAATGAGTAAAAAGCTAAGAGCTTTGACTAGTTCTTGAAGATACTTGATTCATGATAATTCATAAACAAGTGGGATATCGACCGAAATCGAATCCGTAAACATGTATTTATCATCATGCTCATCAATGATACGTTCATGATCAGTTCAAAAAATATTAGTGTAATGCCTTAAGATGTTGTTAGCAAAGCTTTTGACGTCAAACAGTATCACTCAAACGAACATATCCAACTCTTGTGAAGAAGGTCTACCAAGTTCACTTTTAATTCAGATTGATATGAATAAACTTCAACTGCACAACTTAATATACGCAATTACTCCAAAAGAAAAAAAACGAAACCAGGTGACTGACTGAAAGTATACCGATTACTGCAAACAGAATGAGAAACTGTTTCTAGTTGTACACATTACCATAATTATTATGGTTATTATTATTACTATTTGTACTACCATAATTATTATGGTTATTATTATTACTATTTGTACTATGTCAATGAACTGATGCATACTTAATATCTAATTCTCTGTCATTACATTTTTTTCCTCGAAAATAACATATTAGTGAAACAGGTAAGACTTCGATTTGTCTCTGTTGCAGAAGGCAAAAAATCAATACACCAGAAGATGAAGTAACATTTGTTACTGATAAATTTTACTAGCCTTTCAGACTTATTGGCAACAGATATATCTATAACAGATATATGTAACTCATTAAGTAATAAAAAAAAAGTCCCTTAAAGTTTTAATGCATGTAATATTTATTGTTAAAATCCATTAAAAGAATGTCATTTAATCATTTAAAAACTGTATAAAAAAAAGAAGGAATTCTCATGAATGAACATCAATAGATAAGATAGGATGCATTTAGCATGAAGAAGTAACTACAAAAAATTATAAATATATCGAGAATTTTCACATTACTAATTAGAAAGTAATAATTAATTTCATTTGATATTATTACACTGAATTACTATCCTGAATTGAACAATAAAAAAAAAACTAAAAAAATGATGTTTAATCATAGAAATAACATTAAAGTTTTATGATTGTTATTATTATTATTAAAAATGACCTTCTACTTTGATTAAAGACTTGTTTTAAATGGATAACATTCATAGAAATGACCTTGGTGAACTGTTTAAATTGTTGTTCTTTTTTAGCATTACGGGGTTGTGAAGATTGTTAAGTTACACATTTTTGAAACCATGAATCGATCAATGTTAGACCACCGTTAGAAACCTGGAAGCACTGGACGGCCGTTTCGTCCTGGTATGGGACTCCTCAGCAGTGCGCATCCATGAATATGATCAAGTTAGACATTAACACCGTTAGATACCGGCTCAGTGGTCTATCGGTTAGGGCGTTCGCGCACAATACCGAAGGTCCTGGGTTCGAATCCTGCGGGGTGCAGGAGTCGTGGATGCGCACTGCTGAGGAGTCCCATACCAGGACGAAACGGCCGTCCAGTGCTTCCAGGTTTCTAACGGTGGTCTAACATTGATCGATTCATGGTTTCAAAAATGTGTTCTTTTTTAGATCTACATGTTTTCTAGTTGATTAAAGGCAAACTTATTATTAATGATATTATAAATTACATCACAGCACTGAGAGAACCTAATATAATAATGTTCACTATCAAGTCAATTATTCAATAAACTTTTGAACAACATGATTTATTAGGAGTACGTAGCATTTTGAAATCCACCTGATGTCGTTCTTTGGCTACTTCCTGTCCAAAGCTAGATTAAAGAGAAATTCATTGAATCACGCTACAGAGAATCAAATCGATCGCATTTGCATTTATAAAAAATTCAGAAGAACCACAAAATTCGTAAATACAAAGTGAGGAGCTGACGTAACTTCAGGTCACAAACAGCATTAAGACAATTTAAAAAGGCTTATCTTGAGGACGCTGACAAACTCAAAGAATTCAAGATAGTTCTCAGCAACAAGTTCTAGGCTTTTCATGATCTAATCAATGGAGAGGAAGCTACCATGAAGAACAACTGGGAAGAGATTAATGAAGCAATTACTTCAGTATATAATGAAGTTCTCGGCTAAAAGAAGTACCATCACAAAGATTTGATCTCTGCTAATATTCTGACTAAGATTAAAGAAAGGGAGAACAGGAATTCAACAATCAATATCAGCCAAATAAGAACAGCCAAGGCTCAAATTGGATATAAAGAAGCAAACGAACTAGTGAATAGCAGCATCAAAGATGACAAGCCAAAATATGTGGAAGGATATTTCATCACGATACCAAAGAAAGGAGATCTCAACAAATGTGGGAACTACTAAGGCATCATACTATTCTCAGTGCCACGAAAATTACTCAATAGTGTTACTGAACAGAATGAAACATTCATTAGATGCTCAACTTCGAGATCAGCTGGCTAGATTCTGAAAAGATCAGTCATGACACTATGGACAATTTTTGAACTAACTATTAAATAGAACTCACCACCATACATCAACGTTCTTGACTGTGAGAGAGAATTTTACAAGGTGAACAGGAGAACATATTAGAAACTACGTCAACACCAAGATCTACCTTAGAAGAGGGTCATCAACATACGTATTTCTTTTGAATGCTTAAACTGCAAGAACGTGAATGGAGGACAGCTCACAGATTAGTTCTAACTGTAGACCAGTGTCAGATAAGGTCGCCTACTCTCATTCTTTCTCTTTCTCCTGCTGGCCGACTGAATGGTGGAGAAGCCCAAAATACAGTGAACAACCCGGAAGTTGGTGGACGATTTGATTTACACATGATATGGCTCTTCTATCCCACAGGCAACAACAAATACAGAACAAGACGACCAGTGCAGTTTCAGTTCATGCAGTAGTAGGTATCAACACAAACAAAGCAAAAAATCAAAATCCTCCAATACAGCATAACATTCATCAACCGAATCACACATGACGGAGATGTTTTAGAGGATGAAGCGACCTGTATATACATGGTCAGCCTCAACAATGAACAAGGTGGATCTAATGCAGATGTGAAGGCATAGATTAGCAAAGTAAGTGCAGAATCTTTACAACTGAAGAACTTCTAGAACTAACAAAGCTAACAATCAAAGTCAGGAGTTTCAATTCATATGTCAAAACAGCACTGTTGTATGGAGCGCAAACTTGGACGACCGTGAAAATAATGATCCAAAAGATATTCTTGTTTGTCTACAATTCGGATCCACTGGTCAGACACTATAATGAAAAACCTACTGTGGTAGAGAAAAAAAGTGCTTCTGGTTGAGGGAATTAGTAAATTAGTAAAAACACTGGAAGTTAGTCGGACAAAATTTGTGGAAATCTCTAAACTACCTGTAAAGACAAGCGCTGACATGGAATCCCGGAGGGAAAATATGGAGAGGCAGACCAAGAAACAAACTGCTCCGAGAATTGGAGACAGACCTCAAACGAATGCACAATAAGTGGGGGCAAGTGAAAAGGGGAGCCGAGGACAGAGTTAGTTGGAGAATCCTGGTCCATGACCTATGTTCAATTAGGGTAACAGATGACTGTCATTCAAGCTTTGCAATGAACTAACATTTGAATATTATTGAATAAGGGTTTAAAAATAGATGTTTCAGATCCTGACTTTTTTTAAAACTCACAGTCATTCAACTAAATACACTCTTTTGTACACTGGTTTTGCAGACACCTCATAGCTGATTTATAAATATAATAGAAATAAGAGGGTGCACAAAGTTAGCTGTAACCCAATTACAAACTTAACACAAAATAATACAGAAAATGTGGAGAATTGTTACATTGAACAAAACTTTAATTTGTTACGAATATAATGACCTGAAATAACGTTTTATTAAAACAAAAAAACTGATTTATCTGGCCGATTTCAATATAACGGCTATGAATAAACAATTAATATCAGCATATCACATTGTGAATCTATAACTAATGTAAATAAAATTTTTAAATGAATCTGAAAAATAAACCTGGACTAAACCCCTTATCTTAAAAAATCAGATAAAAAAAAACCGATTCACTGTTCACTAATTGAGTATATTTTCTATAAATAATTGTTTAAATTAATAAATTGTTTTTAATCAGTCCATTAATAATTTTATTTTTTCAAATTTAGCAAGTTTAGAGTATTCATATAATTGGCAACATTGGAGTTTTCAGTATTTACATTAAAATCATGAATCAGCAGTTAATGTTAGACCATCATTAGAAACCTATAATAAGTACCGGACAACCGTTTCGTCTTAAGATGGGATTCATTATTAGTACGCATCCATAACTACTTTACTCTGGAGTCGGACCCAGGACTTTCAGCCTGCCACGTCTGAAGTAATAATAGCTAGTTTCAAACCTCACTATCAACATCAACACTGGGATATACAGTTGAATACCATTTAGAGTGAAATGTATATCTTGGATTCCACTGCTGCTGGTCACAATTCATCGTTGCAAAAATGAACCCAGTGTAATAGACACCATCTAATTCATATTTACAACATTATTTAAAAAATGAAAACAATGAATCTACTGATATAAGTTAATTCATGCTCAACTTATTTTCTGTTTAAGGTTACTAGTTAATCTGCACGATGCATACACATTTTATGGGAAAAATAATAAGGCTGCTATTTTTCGAAACTGTAATTATTTTATTTCCTTCATACGCTTTAACATAAATAAAGAATGATATGATCCGTAATACAAACGTGAACCCAAAATTACTCGATAATAATGACAAACTGACAGAAACCTTTGTTGTTGTTAGTGAAAAGTAATGAGAAAAGACTTTCACTGTGAAGAAATTTATTAAAAAAGATTTCCTCATAAAAAAATGACTGGATAATCCATGTTTAGTTTAAGAGTGGTGTTTATTGAACTTTTTGTGTCATTTTGTTGTTAGAAAAATTGACGATGAATTATTATATCACTGAAATCATAAACCTATAAATGTTAGACCACTACTGCAAACCTCGAAAAACTGAACAACTATTGCAGTCTATAATAGGATTCCTAAGCGTGGCACATCCAAGACTTCGCAAGCAGAAATTTAAACTAACACCTTTAATCTCACGTACGAGACTGTACCGAGTGCGAGTCAGTTAAACTTCTACACCAATGGCATGTGGTTGCGTAATATCATGAATTGATTGAAGTCAATTAATAACACTGTCAGATACCAACACACTGGTCTAGAAATTTAGCGTTCGCATGCTAGACCAGAAGGTCCTGACTTCGATCACTGCGTGTGGGATCGTGGATGTGCACTGTTCAAAGCCCCATACTAGAATAAAACGACCGCCCACGGCTTCCAGTTTCATGAGTTCAATAAAACTCTGAAATCTTCACAACCCTATAGTGATATTAAATGTACATTAATTAGTAATATTCTATCTATTCTATCACTGTTTATTACAAAATCACAAAAATTCAAGCTTGTATTATAAACTACAGCCTTAGAAACATTCATAAATTAGTCAAAACAGATTATTATTATTGCATAAAATTCATCATCAAATCAATAAAAGTTACCGCAAGTTTACAAACAAGAAATTTTGGCCTAAGATAAAGATTTTTGTAGTTCAGTTTTCAGGTCATCTAAGTCAATAGGTGATGAGCAAATTGTTTTCACTTACAACTGAGTAACTTTTCAGATCGATATATAACCCCATCGTGATTATTATCTTCACAACGGAAATAGATTATGCTGTTTTAGTTAAGCTTAACCATGAATAACAAAATATTATGCATAAGATTATTTAGCTAAAATGTGAAATACACGCTAAATTATTGAAATTTTGCCATGTCAGATTGTTTGATTTTCCCAGTTGACTTGATCAGTTTTGAACTCCGCCAGTAGAACCTTAGGGGCTACTGCCGGCCCCAAGCCCGGATAATGGAGGAGGGTTGGACATAGGGTTGGCGGCCCCATTCCGTTGAAATCTAACTTGCCAAAAAAACGCTAACCAGAAAAAATAATTCAAACCATTTTAACTCTGCCCTGGGAGTTGGAAGAAGAATTATGACGTCTCGTGATGAAAGCCGAGTCCCCTCGGAAGTCACGGGGCCGATGCCTCTTCTGACAACCAGAGCAACCATTTTTTTAGGTACATGGAACGTTCGTACATTGTGGGAGACTGGAAGACTATTTCAAGTTGCGGCAGAAATGAAAAGATACAACCTCGAGGTGCTCGGCATCAGTGAAACACATTGGACACAGGTAGGACAACTGAGACTTGCTTCAGGGGAACTGCTGTTATATTCTGGTCATGAAGAGGAAAATGCTTCACATACACAAGGAGTTGCACTGATGCTGTCCAAACATGCACAAAAGGCACTGATAGGATGGGAATCTCATGGGCCGGGGATCATTAAAGCATCCTTCAAAACAAAGAAAGAGGACATTGCAATGAACGTCATCCAATGTTATGCACCTACCAATGACTACAATGACGACGTTAAAGATCAATTCTACGAAAGGCTGCAGTCAGTCGTCGATAAATGTTCACCAAAGGATTTGACGATTCTTATGGGAGACCTGAATGCCAAGGTTGGAATGGACAACACTGGATATGAAGACATCATGGGACGACATGGACTGGGAGAAAGGAACGAAAACGGTGAGAGATTTGCAAACCTATGTGCCTTCAACAAACTGGTCATCGGTGGCACAATATTCCCGCACAAACGCATTCACAAAGCCACATGGATTTCACAGGACCACACTACTCAAAACCAAATTGACCATATCTGTATCAACAAAAAGTTCAGAAGGACTATGGAGGATGTGAGAACCAAGAGAGGAGCTGATATAGCTTCAGATCACCACTTGCTGATCGCCAAAATGAGATTGAAGCTAAAGAAGCACTGGACAACGGGGCAGACAACATCACAGAAGTTTAATACGGCCTTTCTTCGGGATACCGTAAAACTCAACGAATTCAAGATAGCCCTCACCAATAGGTTCCAGGCCTTTCAGGATCTACTCAATGGAGAGGAAGCAACATTGGAGAACAATTGGAAAGGGATTAAGGAGGCAATCACTTCAACATGTCAGGAGGTCCTTGGTCGCAAGAAGCACCATCACAAGGAATGGATCTCTGTTGATACTCTTGAAAAAATTCAAGAAAGGAGGAACAAGAAGGCAGCTATCAATGTCTGCCGAACAAGAGCAGAGAAAGTTAAGGCGCAAGCCGAGTATACAGAAGAGAACAGGGAAGTTAAGAAGAGCATCAGAGCTGACAAACGAAAATATGTGGAAGATCTAGCAATGACGGCGGAAAAGGCTGCAAGAGAAGGAAACTTGAGACAATTGTACGAAACTACAAAGAAGCTCGCCGGAAACTATCGTAAACTAGAACGACCAGTGAAAAGCAAGGAAGGGAAAATAATCAGCAACACTGACGAACAACGAAATAGGTGGGTGGAGCACTTTCAGGAACTATTGAATCGACCAGCTCCACTGAACCCACCCAACATCGAAGCAGCATCCACGGACCTCCCAATTAATATTGGCGCACCCACGATTGAGGAGATCAGTATAGCCATCAGACAAATCAAGAGCGGCAAAGCAGCAGGACCAGACAACATTCCAGCAGAGGCAATGAAAGCAGATGTGGAAGCAACTGCGATAATATTTCACATCCTCTTCAAGAAGATTTGGGATGAGGAACAAGTACCATCAGATTGGAAAGAAGGATACCTCATCAAAATACCAAAGAAAGGCGATCTCAGCAAGTGTGAAAACTACAGAGGCATCACTCTTCTTTCAATACCAGGCAAAGTCTTCAACAGAGTATTGTTAAACAGAATGAAGGACTTCGTAGACGCCCAACTTCGAGATCAACAGGCTGGATTTCGTAAGGATCGATCATGTACTGACCAAATTGCTACATTACGGATCATTGTGGAACAATCAATTGAATGGAACTCACCACTCTACATCAACTTCATCGACTACGAGAAAGCATTTGACAGCGTGGATAGGAAAACACTGTGGAGGCTTCTTCGACACTACGGTGTGCCTGAGAAAATAGTCAACATCATACGGAATTCTTATCATGGATTCAACTGCAAAATCGTACACGGAGGTCAGCTGACAGACTCTTTCGAGGTGAAGACCGGTGTCAGGCAAGGTTGCTTACTCTCACCCTTTCTCTTTCTCCTGGTCATCGACTGGATTATGAAGACGTCAAAATCTGGAGGGAAGCACGGTATCAACTGGACAGTTAGGACGCAGCTGGACGATCTGGACTTTGCAGATGACCTGGCTCTTCTATCGCACACTCAACAACAAATGCAAGAGAAGACTGTGAGTGTAGCAGCAGCCTCTGCAGCAGTAGGTCTCAACATACATAAAGGAAAAAGCAAAATTCTCCGATGCAACACAACATGCACCAACCGAATCACGCTTGATGGAGATACCTTGGAGGACGTTAACACCTTTACATATCTTGGCAGCATCATCGACGAGAAAGGTGGATCGGACGCAGATGTGAGGGTGCGGATTGGCAAAGCAAGGGCTGCATTTGTACAGTTGAAAAATATCTGGAACTCCAAACAACTTTCAAACAAAACCAAAATCAGGATCTTCAATACAAATGTCAAGACAGTTCTACTGTATGGAGCGGAAACATGGAGAACTACCAAAGCCATCATCCAGAAGATACAATTGTTTATTAACAGCTGTCTACGCAAAATACTTCGTATTCGTTGGCCAGACACCATCAGCAACAACGAACTGTGGGAGAGAACAAGTCAGATTCCAATGGAGGAGGAAATCAGGAAGAAGCGGTGGAAGTGGATAGGACATACACTACGAAAAGCACCTAACTGCGTCACGAGACAAGCCCTCACATGGAACCCTCAAAGCAAAAGGAAAAGAGGAAGGCCAAGGAACACACTACGCCGAGAAATAGAGAAAGATATGAGAGGAATGAACAAACATTGGACAGAACTGGAGAGGGAAGCCCAGGACAGAGTTGGTTGGAGAAAACTGGTGGGCGGCCTATGCTCCATTGGGGGTAACAGGCGAAAGTAAGTAAGTAAGTAAGTTGATCAGTTTTGACAATGAACAATTCATCCTAAGATACTTATCATTCATTGTGCTTATTCCCCTATTTGATTGAAATGCCAGGTACTGAAATTCCCGAAAAATAATCTAAATCACTGTCGGGGATTCCGAAATGTGACTAAGTTTTATAAATTACAAGATATCTAACAAATAATTTTGTAAATTCTAATTTCTTGAATCAGTTATCCTAACAAGACATAGGATCGTCAAAGTAGGTAGATTTCACTGATCTGAATGGTTGAATTTAGTAGCTAAAGCATTCTTACATGGTTTATTTGATGGGATTTTTTCCTATACCCAATATAAATTAGTACATTTATGTCTGAACAATAGCCATTACTATGTTGAAAATCAGCCCTTTTTAAATTACTTTAAGGTGTGTCAACATTTAATCCGGTTCAGTCAACTAAATTGTTTATTGTAACACTAGACTAACTTTGGAAAAAAAGTTGGAAGCAGTGAATCATCAGACTGTAATGAAATGAAAAAAATAAGAACTAAACAGATTGTTTATTAGTTTATGAGATCATTATAAAATGGATGAAGCAAGTCTAGTTGTTATTTCACTTGAAAAGGCTACTATTTTTCAGTCATTGTTTACGTTTGACCAGTCTCTAGTGTTATATATGTTATGGGGATCGGCTCTACATTACCTTTTGGCAATGAGGTTTTATTCAGGTTGGAAACAAGGTTAAAATTTGAAGTTCAGTACTTCTACTTAATGTTTGTGATGATGATGTTGTTCAGAAGCAAAATGAAAGCTCCACAAGCAAAACATGCAGCTCAAAGAACTAAACTCCATCATAATCATCCACCTGAGCAACAAATTTTCTCCACCATCTCAATCCAATGAGTGTTTTATTCGAAATTAATGTCTTTAGCTTCAAACACCGAAAATGTTATCCAAATAGCTACTGACTTGTATAAGGGGTATGAATCTTTGTCATTCAAGAACAAAATATCTTTGAATTTTGCTAAATATTATTCAATAAACACAGTTACATTTTTAAATTTATTGAACATCATGAAATATTTTTTTTATTCACCAGTAAACGGTTCAGAAAAAGAACCACTTTGAATTGTATGTTCTTTTCCAATAGGAAACTAATTTACAACTTCAAATCTAATAGTTTCACAATGAACCATACATTTGGAATAGTTTTATTTCTCTTAAACCTTTTTTTGAAATACTTCAGTTTTCAAAACAAAATATTAGGTTAACTGTAGACGGAAAACAAGACAACTTACTGCTGTTCATTCTAGCCGATCACATAGAAATTAAACTGTTGGCGAATTCCTTACTTTGTGTTCAACCAAATAACCGACGAGTAAATGAACACTTCTCTGCTTAGTGTGTAAAATGTGTGACATGGTCCATCTACAACTCCATTTTAACACACTTAGTCGATAGCAATGGCGTAGTAAACAGAATTATATCATTCAAAGTAGTCCATTATTTTCGAAATTAATTTTGATTTTACATATAACAACAGCTAAATGAATCCCAGCTAACCACCTTAGTTTTTGTATGCATGAAAGATTCGTAATACATTTATCATCCCCTTGACAGGATAAGTCTTAATGAAACCATCCTTAAAATTCTTCAGATTTTCTGAAGATTTTTGAATTCTTTCCCTTTTGCTTTCTCCTCTTTACTATTCATATGCTTAATTCGATCATTTGTACACATTTCTTTGCGAGTAATTGAGGCTGCTGTCACATATATATATATAGGCTTTTTCAAGTTGTCATCCATTTCCTTTGTAAATTTATTTGTTTATTTAATTATAAAGTTTTTTATTCTAATCCATATTACTGTCGCCTAACTGACAATTCGTACATTTACTACAATTATAATTGATCACTGTTAGACAACCATTCAAAACCGTAAACACTGGACGACTGCTTCATCCTGGTAAGAGACTCATCAGCAGTGTACATTCACGACACTGGCATGCGGAAATTGACCCCTGGGCCTTTAGTCTTGGATGCGAACACTTAAATCCAAGATCACTGAGGTGGAATCCAGAGAAGTTAACGTCTAACTTTAATCGGTCCACGCTATTACATGACCGCCATCCAGTGTCTTCGGTGAGTAACTGCCTCACACTCGACAAGGTTAAACTCAATTGGTAACGGCTTCTGACTAGAACTCCGCGAACTTCGTCACGAAGCTTCCAGTACTTTCAGGTTTCTTATGGTAGCCAAACATTGATCGTTTTATGATATCAATTAAACTTAACAATCTTCACAACCTTAAACTGCTCACTCTATTTAAAAACTGTTTACATCAGAGAATAATGTCTCATAAAAAATATATTTAACTGAAGTTGAACTGGTTGTTTGCTGATGCTCTACATTTTTTGAACTTTATCAACCTACTAATCCAAATAAGAATGAAACTTGTCCATTTGGATTTCGTCACAAGTACATCATCAAATAAAATAACGATTCAGTTGAAATTCACTGATGATCACCTATTTGACTCGTCACAAATCTCATCCTACTCTCAATTTTGTTGTTCACAACAGAACAAGATTTCTCAACACTTGAACGACTTGTCAAATGACACAAATCCATGAAGTCACTGACAAGCGGACAGAGTGATGTTGGTAGATGTAGGCTGCCTGGTTAGGGTCCGCGAGATGAAAGTCACCGATGGTTAGGTACCTTCTAAAGTTATCTCACTAAACTATACTTCTTGGATAATATCTTCGACCTCTAATTTTCTCTATTACCGCTAATTCTTCTACCATCTCCACCACAATGGGATTTGAACTGATAGTGTTAATACGGGATGGCCATCTAAACTGACGTGCGTAAGCACGATGTTCTACGTTGTAATTGACTGACCGTCACGATAAATGTCCACTCACTGCATAACAATCAACGAAATTAATGACAAAAAAAATAAATTTATATCGATGATGATCATCACTACAAAATATGATTTTTATCAAATTAAATTTATTTTTGCTTAATGAAATCGATTTTAAAAAATACGGGAAGTGAATAATTTAAAAAAATCATATATGTCATTATTTCTTATTTTATTCAATGTTCAATAATCTACCAACAAACACACACATTTAATATTCATCGTTGAATGTAATAATTTCGAGTTGTTTTCACTCTATCAATGTATGAAAATAAGTAAATTTCTAGAAAAATTGAATAAATTTTGTTCTTGGTTCATGCCAAATTTTCCCTATTCACAAGATTGTATTTATACGCTTGTATGCTCATCAGAATTCATAACATTGCCCCCTTTTTCATCTTAAGGGATAGAAAATCATATTGATAAGGTTAAATAACTCGAAAGTATACTTATGGATAGAGTATATACAAACTTTTCAATAACTACAATGAACTTTTTTAATCGAATAATTCATAATTAAAAAAAACTCTTCTTCACTTAATTTTTAACTAATACGTAGTAAATGTCTTTTTAAGTGTACTTATCAAGAATTAATAATTGACTAATTTCCTAAAATATAGTTAAACTAAGAAAACTTCTCACAGAGAAATTATTTTTTAAATTGTAACAAACTAGTTTATGTAAAAATTTTGTTAGACCATGATTTCAGTGATGCCTAGTTTAAGTCACTTCATTTTTATTGGTTGCCTGAATTTTCCCATAGATGTTTAAGATTGTAACTGATTAGTCACCTTTGACATTTATGTAAACAGTGCGGATTACCTTGATAGTGCCGTCAAATCACAAGTAATGTTAGCATATATGTGTGATGGCTGGGATGTGCGCTGCACCCTATTTTGAACTCGTCATCTGAGACTGGAGCTGACCAATACAACTAAATGAAACTTCTCTCCATTGCATAAGTGTATGGCTACCGGGACTCAGTAGCTAAGTAGATAAAACGATTGTGTTTGAAGCGAACTGTACTGACTTTCGAATCTCAAATCTGAGAAGCAGGTACATCCAACTACAGACGAGTACCGAACAGGATGAAATGCGCATTGTGCATTACACAGCCGCCCAATATCCATCTCTACTAATAATATCTCAAAACAAATTGTTAAATCTCATAGGTGAATCAAAAATTTCAAACGGTAGTCACATCTGATTATGTATCAGTAACCAGCTACTACCTCTGTCTTTGTGCATAACTAATATGAGTTTATTACTGAGATAATTATTAAGAAATAGGATCAATATTTTTCTCCTATACAAATTAATTTAATTAACACATCTGGAAATAATGTATGTGTCAGAACAAGTATCTAAGACAAATCGAAATCGTTAATAATTATTCTTCTGAGGTTTTAAAGCTCTTATCCACATTAGTCTGTCTTTAATGTATTGTACAAATGTGTTGGGGATGTTAGATCCCCAGAACTCGATTAATAAATATCTTTATTTCTGATTTGTTTCATGGACCAATCAGTTGACCTTGAGATCACATTTCCCACCAGAAAAATCCTTGGCTGTGATTGGTTACTGTGTCCTTTTAGTGTGCTATTTTTGTGACTGTCCCAAGGACGTCTCTATAGAGTATAAATAAACGCAATTTGAGTGCTTGGATTAATTGTGTGCTTGCTGGGTGTTCGTAGAATACACTTTCTACATTATATCAAGACTTCTTGCTGGTACAATTTGGTCAAGGAATCACAGTAGCCTACCTGGACTCAGGTTCATTGTTTTGTTCTCTTTATTCGACTAAAGTAAACCCGTAATAGTTTAAGCTTACCTAGAGACGGACGTACCAAAAAGTATGGTATATTTTTTTCAAGAGATTAAACGATATCATTTATTATATACACAAGTTTAAAATTCAACATCTTAACCATGACCAAACAATCATCTGATATATATGGGGTGAATTCAATCACTGAGATTTTTATAAAATATACTTCACTTTTATAAATTTTGATTACTTGATTGCTTCTTATTACAATGATTCAACGTCTTATTGAATTCATGACTTGTTCGATTCCCAACTAGTGATTTAATTAAATTCAGTTTTTATGTAAAATGACAAAGGATACATTTATGTTGAACCGACTTTACGAGAACTTCTGTATATCTTAAATATATGCTTCATAAGTAAGTGTTCTGGATTCAAAAGGTTAGTTGTGGTTTAAAAGAGTAAACATTTTAGTAATACACTCATGTAGTGTCCACTGACTTTGAGAGACTCTTCAGATTTTGTAGTTAACGTCATAATGTAGTTCAATCATCCTTACTATGAAGCACTTGTCCACCCCAGCCACAGGAACATGCTTGCACAATATTGAGAGTTGACTGAATGTAGATATGTAAACCATTGGTCTCTAAATGATTGGTCTAAATCGGAAGTTCTCCTTTTGACTCCTGATAGAGACCTTTTGGATGTACCTAGGTGACGAGTTACATACTAAAAAGAGAAAGCTATTCATTGCTCTCTGGTTTCTAATGGTTTTCTAGTTAAAATCAACCAATGGTGTTAGCTACGAACTGTCTACAATCTCTACACACCTCTACACTAGTAGTATTAAGATAATGGGGTTATTGAGATTGTTGTATTTTATTGAAATTATAAATCAATCACTGTTAGTCCACTGAAAACCTGGAAGTAATGGATAGCCGATTTGTCCTCGTGTGCGAATCCTCAGCAACGCACATATACGATCGTGCATCCAGAAACCGAACTCTATTTAACGAAAAATGTATTGATTATCATATATTTTTAATGACATTCAAGAAAGTGAAAACAGTTATTTCTGAAAGTATACAGATACTTTTACTTTCTACAGATTATAACATAAGATTCAAATCAGCTTATTTTTAAACTCTTACTGATATGTCTTCGTAATAATGTACGTGTTTCGTTAGAATTTAACAATCCCGCAAATCAATATGTGACAATCAATTGTCCAATGTCATCCTTATATAACCTTATTATTATTATTATTATTATTATTATTATTATTATTATTAAGCAGCAGACTGCTTAAACTTTCTATTCATCTTCTATGTTATCGATGTGGTGTTGATACACAAAGACTGGATTATTGAAATAACATTATTTTCAAAATGTTTTTTGATGACTAATCAATTATCATCAGCATGAATTAATGCAACCTACCCTGAATTACTAGAAAATACTACTAGGCTTACAATAAATAAACGTCAATTCTTCTTTTCATTCTCTGGTAAGGTCAAATTAGTTTGTGTTCATTTGACCTCATTTATTTTGTCTTGTATCAAGTTTTATTATGTTATAAATAAATTATTTCCCCAATATAGGCTGTGGGTACAGTTGTTGCTATTGTTATAATGATGAAAATTTTGTTACATATTACTAGTATTAGTTGAAAATCAATACATATTTAACTGTTACCCCAAATTCTTGGATTGTGTTATAGGACTGACGGCTTATTCACACTGTAGAAACCATTTACTACAACACACATTTGCACCATTGTTAATAAATGACTTAGTTCACATATTTCGGAGAATTACAACACATTATACCTTCGTTTTGAGCATAAAACGTACGGGCGGAACTTATGATCAATGGACTAGTCAATCGGATTTAAGATAACAACTCTTGAATTTCGGTGCTTACGCTGTACATTTGTATTCATAGTTGTCTGATCAATGCACAGAGTTCTATAGAAAACTAGAAGAGATCGCAGCATAAAGTTATTCGAGATTTCAAATATCAAACAATGGTTGCGTAATGATGCCGGGGGGCGGGTCTGGCGAAGAATAGGGAGATAAAAATAATTGATCAACCAGAAATTTGAGACAATTGATCACTTGATAAATATAAAGAAAATGTCAAACGTAAAGGTCATAATAACAATGGGTTAATAATCATGAGAAATTATCAGAGGATAATAATAAGTGACTATAACTGTTTAAACTACAAATAATAACAAAATCGATACAAGACCTAAAACATTCTGAAGAAAAGAGTATTGAGAGTTTGAACGAATCGTTTGTGTACACAGTGTTCTACCTTGAACTGGTGAAATCGCCAACGCTTTGGCAGTGAATAAGTTTTTGATTCGACCACCCGTTGAATCAATTCTTTTCACTATAAAAATTCCAATAAACGATAAAATTTCCTCCGTTGAATTCTCCTTACCTTTATTTGATTACAAATCAGGTTACTTTAATTATTCATTCATATGGCTTAACACCATTTTCACACGATAGTTGATGTGAGTTTGTGTTGAAAACTCGAAACCAAGAGTCTAACTCGAACTACTCGTTCTTTTTTAATGCCTGACACTAATTTATAACCCTATTTTGATCTTAGAAAGCAGGTGGAAGTTTCTCATAAATGTCTACGGAAACAATTATGAATGATTAACGAAGTAATCAGAACAAGCTAATCAATAAACTAGATGAATGAGGTTGGATATGCAGTTGCAGAATCGAAAGAATGCATACTATGACATAATATTGACTATTTGACAACAGTGATTGTAAGAAATTGGGTACTGATAGAATTACTTTGTTGTAAACAGAACAACAAAGCAGAAACGAAATCCTTTACGAAGCAATAACATTAGCAAAAGAATTGGCATGAATGGAATCAGTTGTTTGTAACTCACTCTAGTTGTGAAAATTTTTTGAGCACGCAAAAATCGAGTTTATTAAAATAGATTTCGATAACTTACTCTACATTGTAAAAAATATATACAGATAGATAAGCCATGAGGCGAATTTCATCGAAATCCGAGGAATGATAAGAAAGATGTCTACACTTACTTGATATCTTATTATTAATTAGGTAAGCAAGTATATGCTTGTATATATATATATAGCATTATTTTGATGATTGTTGTGGTATCCAAGACTATTTGTAATTTCGAGACATTGAAATTTGATCATCCCTGAAGTAATTGTTTGCATGCAGCGCTGAAAAGAACTAAACTATGACGAAACAACTCTTGAGTATTCCGTGACCTATAATAGCATGCCAAGAGTCTGTGACTAAGACTCTGCAAATTCAAATTCAAATCTTCGCAAAGCTCCTCCTATGAAATTATACACATCTTGGGATGAGATAAGTAATGGCTTGAATTATTATATTGGTATTTATCATTCATGCAATATTCTCTACAGGAGAAACTAAACTAAACTGTTAATTTACGATGATAGATTTCGAAGATACTATCTGTATAAACGTTTTAATATTAGGGTGATATTATTATGAATTGAAAAATTCAAACAAAAGACATCAGAACTCAAAATACAAAATGAAAACAAGATTAGTGTATGTAAAAAATCTACCACTAAATAAGTGTAGATTGTAAGAACAAGAAGGAACATTTGATAAAAGGATTTATTTAGTTAACTTGCTCTATGAAAGTAATACAAAAATCACACAAAACTAACAATACTACTTGGCGAAATAAATAGTACACTATAAACTTAATAAAAAATAAATAAAGTTGAATTTATTACTTGGTCGATTGTAGAATTTTAATTATTCACATATATTTTAAGGAAACTGAATAGCAGAAGTAAACTTCTGATGACATTAAAATCAATCTACATGATATTTCCAGTAATTTCAAAATACTTGTACAATAATTTGTGATGATGAACATTTATAAATATATAAGAACATACGATGAATAACATTCATGCAGACAGGCAAGTTGAATCGGGAAACATTTTCAAAGAATACCATATATCAATCAACGGTAGTCTAGATTTATCAATTCGGACGCAAATTAATTAGTGTACAAACCTGATTCGTATAAGAAATAAATGGAATTGAAGATATGATAAAAATATTATTAAAATAATATAAAAGATCAAAAAAATCGTTTCTTTTCAGTCCCTATCTAAAGAAATGAAGCACAAATATTCCACGCACACTTAATTATGTAATGCAATAACTAATGTAGGCATAAGACCTTATTTTTAGAATTAGTCAAGGATATTGTAATATCGTAAGTTTCACACGATTGTGGAAGGAAGAAAAATTATTTCGCAATAATATTTTAAGTTACTTATAAGTAGCATAAATATTTGACTGAAATTTCGAAATTTGTCAGGTTACACATCTCCGTAGTTTCTATTCAGAATAAGTTTATAGACACCAACTAGAAATCAAGGTTGTTTATCAGCGATTCTGAGCCTGATATAGTGACTGAAAAATTTATATATTAGTGCAGTTAATAAACCGTCTAAATTTTTCTCGAGTTGTTGTGTCGGGAAACCCGATGGTTCTACTGATTATGGCTTCATCATGAGATCGAAATGTCATTATTTTGATAACTTTCAGTGGTAAATGATGTATGGAAATGTTGTTCATTTATTCCAAGGTTTTCGTTGATTTCACAATTAAGCTTTTTCTGTATTAAATAAAACCTGTAAATTAAACCAGTCTTCAAATAACTATCTCAACCTAATCAAGGTCATTGAAGTTATGAAGTAACATTTAAATTCATTATTCACTCAAAGTTGAAAATCATATCATATTTATTATAAATTGTCTATTGAACCTTCAGATTATGTTCTAAATTGTATAATCCAATACTGCTCACCAATGTGGTTTTTAAAAGAAACGAATCAATTCCACATTCGGTTAACCTTTGTATGATAATCCAGCCATTGTATCATTATTCCAATGTTACTATCATTCATAAAATAAATTACAAAACATACCAGCTCACAAGGCACATTTTTTGAAAGTACCTGATCTCCTTTTGAGCAGTAAAGTGTTTAGTGAAGCGAGATAGTGTCGCTGCATTCTAAATCTTACGCTAAATCTCAACTCTGAGTTTCGTATGTTTTTAGACAGAAAAAACACAAATCATTAGTTTATAGATGATGTCAATTTGTGATGAAAATCCTAATCTTAGTCTGTAAACCCAACTAGGATCTACAGCCTACTCACAAATCTCTAACTTTTACCTTTTAGCACTATAGCTGATATCAGTTTCTTACAAAAACTCTATGGAATGATAACCGTCACTCAGTAAGTACACTAGTACAGCTCTTAATATGTAAACTTAACCTCATTTTACTTCATGAAGTTATTCCATGTATCGATGTTAATTATTCATATCACAGCTACTGTCACACCGTTGTTTTACCATTTTATCCAGTTAACTGCTTAATTAATAGAGAAGGTTTCCTGATTAATTGATAGATCTGTCAAGGTTATCATTTTATCATCTTCTTATCTACGAATTTACAGACATTTCATCATTATGTAATTACTTCGATTTGCAATTAATATTTTATTACTAAGCTGAGTGACACGGGATCGAATTCGCCAGTGAGATTAAGTTCTCTCAAGACGACAGGCACATCTTCCTGATGAATACTGCCAGACTGTATGAAATCCAGGTCCATGGTTAGCAGTTCACTAGATGAAACCGCCTTATATAGAGAAATTTGGCAATAAAAGAATTACAAGCGTAAAATTATGTGTTTTATTTACCACAGCTGATTCAATAATTTATCCACGAGTATGAAACACTAAACTGTACTTTTTTCCATGAATTATGAACACTCGAATGAACACCGCAAAATTTTCGTTAGAAAATTATTATTACTTATAAGTAGGCTTATTCACTTGTCAAAAATAAATTGATTTGCAATCATGGCGCTGTTTGACTTTAAATTGAAGACTAAATGAACAACTGATTTATTGCATCACAATTTTACATGGTACTTTCATATAATTTAGAATATATGTGACTCCGTGAATTTTAGTAACACTTGAGGATATTAAAATAATAAACAAAAGGTTATTATTGGAAACCAAATAAATTTCTCATTTAGAAGAATGAAATTTACTTTCCAACATTTAAATCAAGTTAGTATGACCAGAAAATTAACAGTAGATTGTGAGTAAATGCAAATGAATGTTGTACACGATTTATTTAGAATGTAAATGAATGATTTTAAAATATTTTCTGATCTGTAATTATTTCAGATTTCATTTGATCAGTCTATCATTACATATGCTTCACTTGAACAAGTGAGTTAGTATTGCGGCCATTAAATTACGTAAACCAAATCTCTTGGTAAATGCTAAACAGAGCAATAATGAACGTGCAACTTAAAATTATGATAATTATAATATTTTTGAACAAATATTTATCAAACTTTAACTCCGCCTGTAGACCCTTCGGAGCTACTGCGGTCCCAAGCCCGGACAAAGGAGAAGGGTTAGGCGTGGGGTTGGCGACTCCATCCCATCAAAAACTAACTTGCCAAAAAAAACGCTAACCAGAAAAAATAAATCAAACCATTTTAACTCTGCCCTTGGCAGTTGGAAGAACAATTATGACGTTGCGTGATGAAAGCCGAGTTCCCTCGGAAGTCACGGGGACGATGCCTCTTCTGACAACCAGAGCAACCATTCTTTTAGGTACATGGAACGTTCGTACATTGTGGGAGACTGAAAGACTATTTCAAGTTGCGGTAGAAATGAAAAGATACAACCTCGAGGTGCTTGGAATCAGTGAAACACATTAGACACAGGTAGGACAACTGAGACTTGCTTCAGCGCAACTGCTGTTATACTCTGGTCATGAAGAGGAAAACGCTTCACATACACAAGGAGTTGCACTGATGCTGTCCAAACATGCACAAAAGGCACTGATAGGATGGGAATCTCATGGACCCAGGATCATTAAAGCATCCTTCAAAACAAAGAAACAGGACATTACAATGAACGTCATCCAATGTTAAGCATCTACCAATGACTACAATGACAACGTTAAAGATTAATTCTACGAAAGGCTGCAGTCAATTGTCCAGAAATGCTCACCAAAGGATTTGACGATTCTTATGGGAGACCTGAATGCCAAGGTTGGAATGAACAACACTGGATATGAAGACATCATGGGATGACATGGACTGGGAGAAAGAAACGAAAACGGTGAGAGATTTGCAAACCTATGTGCCTTCAACAAACTGGTCATCGGTGGCACAATATTCCCGCACAAACGCATACACAAAGCTACATGGATTTCACAGGATCACACTACTCAAAACCAGATTGATCATATCTGTATCAACAAAACGTTCAGAAGGACCATGGAGGATGTGAGAACCAGGAAAGGAGTTGATATAGCTTCAGATCACCATTTACTGATCGCCAAAATGAAACTTAAACTAAAGAAGCACTGGACAACGGGACAGACAACATCACACAAGTTTAATACGGTCTTTCTTCGGGATACTGTAAAGCTCAACGAATTCAAGATAGCCCTCACCAATAGGTTCCAGGCCTTTCAGGATCTACGCAATGGAGAGGACGCAACATTGGAGAACAATTGGAAAGGGATTAAGGAGGCAATCACTTCAACATGTCACGAAGTTCTGGGTCACAAGAAGTACCATCATAAGGAATGGATCTCTGTTGATACTCTCTCGAAAATTGAAGAAAGGAGGAACAAGAAGGCAGCAATCGATGTCAGCCGAACAAGAGAAGAGAAAGTTACCGCACAAGCTGCGTACACAGAAGCAAACAGGGAAGTGGAGAAGAGCATCAGAGCTGACAAACGAAAATATGTGGAAGATCTAGCAATGACGACGGAAAAGGCTGCAAGAGACGGAAACTTGAGACAATTGTACGAAACAACAAAGAAGCTGGCCGGAAACTATTGTAAACCAGAACGACCATTGAAAAGCAAGGAAGGGAAAATAATCAGTGACACTGAACAACAGCGAAATAGGTGGGTAGAGCACTTTAAGGAACTCTTGAATCGACCAGCTCCACTGAACACACCCAACATCGAAGCAGCATCCAAGGACCTCCCAATTGATATTTGCGCACCTACGACTGGGGAGATCAGCATGGCCATCAGACAAATCAAGAGCGGCAAAGCAGCATGACCAGATAACATTCCAGCAGAGGCAATGAAAGCAGATGTAGAAGCAACCGCGAAAATATTTCACATCCTCTTCAGGAAGATTTGGGATGAGGAACAAGTACCATCAGATTGGAAAGAAGGATACCTCATCAAAATACCAAAGAAAGGCGACCTGAGCAAGTGTGAGAACTACACAGGCATCACTCTTCTTTCAATACCAGGCAAAGTCTTCAACAGGGTATTGTTAAACAGAATGAAGGACTTCGTAGACGCCCAACTTCGAAATCAACAGGCCGGATTTCGTAAGGATCGATGGTGTACTGACCAAATTGCTACATTACGGATCATTGTGGAACAATCAATTGAATGGAACTCACCACTCTACATCAACTTCATCGACTACGAGAAAGCATTCGATAGCGTGTATAGGAAAACACTGTGGAGGCTTCTTCGACACTACGGTGTGTCTGAGAATATAGTTAACGCCATGCGGAATTCTCATGATGGATTCAACTGCAAAATCGTACACGAAGGAAAGCTAACAGACTCTTTCGAGGTGAAGACCGGTGTGAGGCAAGGTTGCTTACTCTCACCCTTTCTCTTTCTCCTGGTCATCGACTGGATTATGAAGACGTCAACATCTGGAGGGAAGCACGGTATCAACTGGACAGTTAGGACGCAGCTGGACTATCTGGACTTCGCAGATGACCTGGCTCTTCTATAGCACACGCAACAACAAATGCAAGAGAAGACGACCAGTGTAGCAGCAGCCTCTGCAGCTGTAGGTCTCAACATACATAAAGGAAAAAGCAAAATTCTCCGATGCAACACAACATGCACCAACCAAATCACTCTTCATGGAGATGCCTTGTAGGACGTCAACACCTTTACATATCTGGGCAGCATCATCGACAACCAAGGTGGATCGGATGCAGATGTGAGGATGCGGATTGGCAAAGCGAGGGCTGCATTTCTACAATTGAAAAATATCTGGAACTCCAAACAACTTTCAACCAAAACCAAAATAAGGATTTTCAATAGAAACGTCAAGACAGTTGTACTGTATGTAGCAGAAAATTGGAGAACTACGAAAGCCATCATCCAGAAGATACATGTATTGATTCACAGTTGTCTACGCAAAATACTTCGGATTCGTTGACCAGACACTATCAGCAACAACTTACTGTGGGAAAGAACAAACCAGTTCCTGGTTGAGGAGGAAATCAGGAGGAAGCGGTTGAAGTGGATAGGACACACACTACGAAAAGCACCTGACTGTGTCACAAGACAAGCCCTCACATGGAACCCTCAAGGCAAAAGGAAAAGAGGAAGGCCAAAGAACACATTACGCCGAGAAACAGAGAAAGATATGAGAGGAGTGAACAAAAATTGGACAGAACTGGAGAGAGAAGCCCGGGACAGAGTTGGTTGGAGAAAACTGGTGCGCGGCCTATGCTCCATTGGGGGTAACAGGCTTACGTAACTAAGTAATTTCTCATACTTTAATTTGTAAAGTATAAATAAATGTTTGAAATGCAATCGAAATTATAGTAATGATATGAATCAGGAAAACTGTAATTTAAGGATTTAAGTTGTACTCAGTTGATAAGAAACAATGAAATAAAATTAATTATTTAATTTTGTTCTGCATATCTTATTGCTCTTGTCATATACGTATAGATTCATATGGGATAACCTACGCTCAAAGCTAATCGTGCTATGAAAGTGTCTTTAGTTTTAAATTTTACAAGTCATATTGTATCCAGACTATATCCCTGTCAATCATATTTCTTATTACATGTCTCACGAATGAAATCAATAATTTTGGGAGTATCATTTAAGAATACTTTCTTTTTAAAAACAATATTAAATAAGTCTAACAAAGTAGGGTTATGTTATCATGATAATAATAATAATAATAAAATGAATACTCATAATAATGGCAGTGTTAATATCGATCTGAATATGGCATGTAAGTAAAGTATTGTGTTGAATCCTAATGATGAGTAATTTAAACACCATATAATGTAATCACATTTTGAGAAGTAGTCTTCATACAGCCTAATCGATTAGTTACATCTGTTAAGCCATAGATGATTAATTTTATCATACTGCATAGAACATTTCTGATTAATCAGTGTTAAATATTATTTTACTCTGTTGATATCAATCTGAATGTCATTAAATCAAGTGTTCATTTTATCATTTTGACTTGTTTTCAGAGTTAAATAAATTCTGATCAATAAGACTGATTACACTTTGTTAAATTCTATGTCCTAGTATAAGGCATAAGACAGTCCAGAACCATTAACTAACTAACTAACTTACTTACTTACTTACTTACTTACTTACTTACTGACTTATGCACTTACTTACTTATATATAAATAAAGAGATGGAAGTGGATAGAACACACATTGAGGAAACCAACAAACTCAGTCACAATGCAAGACCTCACATGGAATCATCAATGTCAAAGCAAACGAGGTAGAACAAGGAACACATCATGCTGAGAATTGGAGACAGACATGAAAAGAATGAACAACAAATGGATAGAATTGGAAAGGAAGACACAGGAGAGAGTAGGTTGGAGAATGTTTGACGGTAACCTATGCTCAATTTGAGGTAACGGGTGTAGGTAGGTTGATAAGTAAGTAAATAATTAAGTTACATAAATGACACAATTAAACTAAATAAACTGTCTGTCATTCAAATACACATTACTATAGACTGAAAAGTTTCCTCCTCATTTACTTTTCCTACTTAAATTTTAACTGATATGAGAATAATGAAAAATGATAAACTGAGTAGTTTTACTAAATCTAAATTCAATCATCCACATACGTGTTTTTTTATCATCGGAGATCAATGACATTCATAGTTCAATTCTCTTCTGTGTAACTTTTGTTTCACTAATGATATGGAGAGAATAATTAGATTTTTTTTGGTACTTCAACTAATAACTACTAAAGCATAAGTTTAATGCATCATACATTCCAATAAATTTCATGATATACATTGCTAATCTTTTCATATATTTAAAAAAATATATATGTGATTGAAAGATCAATTTAATTAATTCACATAATACGCCCTTAAAAATTTCATAGAAAGGATATGATTTTACGAAATTTAAAGTTTTACGATTTATAAATTGCTTTAAATATACCATGAAAATTGACTACTACTGATTATGCACATTAGTATTAGTAATAACTTTTATTATTTCATTAAAACTAGTAGAAGAAATTGAATTTTGTTGATTGTCTCTCTAATCACAATATTTTTAATACGCTCAGCGATAGTAGTTTAACGAAAACTACAGAGTTACTCAGTAAAATCGGAAAACCATATCGTAAACCGTTAATTTGCAAAATATCAGCTCATCATATCGAACTGGACTGTTCCTGTTGCAAAACATCAATCCATTGTCACTATTCATGCGTTTCATACTAATTCCATTGTGTTCTAACTCTTCCTTTCTTGATCTTCCCTTATCTTCCGCTGTCAGACATTACATTGACACTGACGTCATATACTACTTATAAGCAGCTCGCACCACAGTAGTAGTAGTAGTGGTAATAGAAATAGCTTTAATGGTTCTAGTATTCGTTTCAGGAATGATTATTTTATATTGACTGCAAAATACAACCTAAGGCATCCCCCGTTACTTAAATTAGGAGGTCAGAGAGCATCGAACTAATCACCCACTCAAATGCCGTATCTGATCACCAGAGTCCTCAAAGCTCACAAACGAAAGTCGTCAAGACTGTCTGATGTGTATATTTGTATATGTAAACTGCATGGATCCCAGCCTGAGCAGTTAATGCGTGCTAGTATATGTAAAGGGGTTTTCCCATGTACTTGCAGAAACAAGGAATACAAGTTGAATGGTCTGCCCTGTAGAAAAAAAGCAAGGTCTAATAACAAGAAAAACAAAATAAGGAAAAAATCACAGGTCTGTGGAAGGAAATGAAAGATATACGATTAGCAAATGTCAGGGGAAGTGACCATCAACTTCCCTTTCAGAATGCTCGTGCTTATATGTACATCTTGAAGTACTTAGAAGAGAGCTCACTTACCAATGATATGCATGCAACTCGTGAAAGACAATCTAAGAAAGCAAATAAGTTCATGAGAGTGGGTGAATATACCTGCTAAGTGCTATTTGCACATCTCTCATTGTACTTTTACCATCTCTACCGTTCATTCATTCTTGTTGTTACCCTGATTGCTTTCTGTTTTTATTTTCCCTCGACTTATTTCTCTCTTCTGTCAATGAGAATTCTACTACCTAATTCGGTTATATACTACTTGTATCTGCCCGTCTAAGTAGCTCAAAACAGTATACACAGCAAGAGACGCATGAGTAAAAACTCGTGTACTTCCAGCGTACATGTAAAGTATAAGTAATCTCTGTGTATGCATGCCTATATGTAAGTCATGAGATATATGAGGTGAAAACTCATTTATTTATGATATATATATATAGTATACATGCTTTTGGTGCGATAAGCGCTCACTGAAATTCTCCGGGTTACTGGTTCCCCACAAAATATATTAACGCTTTCGGTTTGTGTGCCTCAAAATGTCAATTAGCGTCTTCAAATGAGGCTTCACCAACCTCTATGACCGGAACACCGAAAACTTATATTTCATCATTAATTGTCTTTCGGACCGTTCGTCTATTTTCAATTATCTAGTATCAATGGTTTGATCTTGTATAGTGTTTTTTGGTTTACTTACGTAAAGTTGATCACCTCTCTCAAGCCAAAATTGATCGTGGCTGTAAATGAAAATAATAAATGAACATATAGAATGTGATTAACGGCCGAATTCAAGAAATGCGCTTCATTAAATTTTCAACTTGTTAGTTGAATGTAAATTTAATGGGATAATTCGAACCATCGAAAATGAAATCTAAACTTGAAATAGTTCCCTATCTTTATGAAGTTTTAATATCAACAAGTGAAAATTATGTTGTAATTTTCATAGAATAGAACACCAACTGATCACAGTTAGACCGTCGTGGAAAATAACAAAGCACTTTAACCACTGCTTCGTCCTTAAATGAACTTCTTGAGACTACCTATCCACTGCAGCCCACTAGTGATCAAACGTGGAACCATCTATCTAACGTTAAAAATATGTAACTTCGGTTTTATTAATGAAAATTTAAAGATTTCCACGAAACCTTCATTCTGTAATTACTTATAATCACTATAATATGTTATTGACAATTTTCGGATGGATACTCTACGTGGTAAAACTATCATCACCATCATGATCATGTTTATAAATAGTCTGGGATAGTTTATGACTTTTAGAAAAAAGGTGTATATCAAGTGATTTTTGGCTATTAGGTGCATTTTTAAAAAAAACAACTTAGATTATGTAATGTAAACAGCAATTTTTAAACTTAATAACAGTGAAAAATAACTGACAAGTTGGTTAGCGCTTTTTTCAAAATCATTCTTAAGCACACTTGCATATGTAATCTGTATGTATAGTAACAGTTGAATATTAGGCTAAATTTTCTTCTTTATTGATTGAATACTTTATGGCAATAAATGCATGAAAAAGTAATACTTATCATGATGAATTTCCCAATTATTTATCTCATCTTTTCATACCCACCAAAAAAAAATAGTTTCCATTTTAACTTCAGCTTGAAAAAAGTGTATCCACAGTCATAATCAACTTAGTAGTAATAGGTGTCTTGTCGCGGAGATTTAGGCGCACAAACAGATTTTACACTGTGAAGCGTTCGAATCCTATACTTGCTATATGGAGAAGAAACTTGGAGAATCACTAAAGTAATCACCCAGAAGTTGAAGGTGTTTATAAACAGTTGTCTGATCAAGATACTGCGTATTCGTTGGTCATAAACCATCAGCAACATCATACTGCGTGACAGAACCAACCAGATTCCAGAACAGGAAGTAATGAAGAAAAAGAGATGGAAGTGGACAGAACTCACATTGAGGAAACCATCACTTGGAATCCTCAAGGTCAAAGCAAACGAGGTAGACCAAGGGACATTTTATGCTGAGAATAGGAGACAGACATGAAAAGAATGAACAGAACTGGAGAGAAAGACATACGACAGAGTAGGCTGGAGAATGTTTGTTGGCAACCTATGCTCGATTTGGGGTAACAGGCCCAAGTAAGTAAGTAAGTAAGTAAGTAATTTTATTATTGTAAGGCAGCTATTTGAAAGGCATTGAAGAATGGATAGATGTAAAATATTCATTGATCGATTCCGTAATTCCTACAATCAACTAAATAAATCTGTTTAGTCCACTCTTACACTACTCTATGTTGATCTGAATAACGTCGATTGTTACATTGATAAATCAACATTAAGCGACAAAATCATTAAATAATTAGGCAAAAAGCTGATGAACATGGTATTTTTATTGTTTACGGATTGCTCAATATAAGCTATTCAATAATCTGCATGATACTAACCAATGAGGATCTTATTTTTACTGAGTACCTGGTTATCGAAAATTCGACTGAAATCCTATGAGTACTTGTTAATATGTAGATAACCATTATGGATAAAGGTACATCCAACTAAAAAATCCATATCAAGACTTCCCTCTCTACTTAGTGGGACATTAGGACGTTCGGATTAGAATAGCCTATCGCGTCACTGGATCGTTTCTCTTCGATTTCGTTTACCGACGAAGGTGAATTCGTCGTAATAATAGCATTCAAGCATTATCAACAATTGACCAGCGTAACATGTACACGCACATACGAATTTCTATGTGTTGTAGCTGTAGTGAACGAGAACACGTCCTGAATTTCTCTATCAGTCATAACTCATCTGTTCCGTATAGACTTAACTAATATTGCTATTGCCTTTAAAGTCAAAGTTATGCAACTTCTAGCTTATGATTTCATCTAAGGTTGTAGTATTTCACGTCGCAGATATTTCATACATAAGATGTTTTCAGTTGATAAAGGGTTGACAGTTATTCTTATCAACAAAGCAAACATCCTGTACCGATATCTATCTATACAGCTAGCTACTAGACATGGAGAACTGTTACCTAATCACATAACATGTGATGCAGGCCAGAAATCTTGTTTAACTGTGAGTTTTCTTTTCATATCCATCTCTCATTTCACTTTATGTCAAGATGGCATTGAATGATTTATTCTTTGTGAAATTTTACATTGTGTATTACTTCATACTGCGTATTCTCAGAGACCTGTTCTTACTCAAAGTATTTTTCCAGGGTTCAATTTTATACTCTAAGCTTTATCTTTTCAATTTATTGATTAATTTTTTTTTATGAAAGAAAACCGTCGTACAATGCTAATGATAAATTTAATTTCAATCAGACAACTTGAATCATTTATCAGTATTGGCTTCAGTTTCAATCCTTCAAGAAATTGATTGATTTACATCTTTATTATATCTATATAATTTATAGAAATAAAGTATAGTCAGTTAGTCAGATGCTACTTAGAACTTCGTATGTAAGTACATCAGTTCATGTTGCCAGACCACATCAGCACAGAGATATAATTGTCAATTCAAATCCAATAGTAGAAGAGGTAGTAAGGGAATTAGAAGTAATCGGAGAGGTTAGGATTAGAAGATAATTATTCAAGAAGTATGATTCAGTGAGAAAGGTTTAGAAAGTCAAAACTAGAGGTGTTGAAGGATTCAGAAGATTAGGATTTGAGAGAACACAAAGAATAAATGCACCGGCGCCATTGCGAATAGTCTTGAGCCATGTTATTCAGGATCTCTAACCATCGATTATTATCATCTCGCGGATCCCAACCAGATAGTCGACAATGACTGACATGGCTAAGTCCACTAGTCAATGACTGCATGGATGTGTGCCATGTTTTAGTCTGACCACTCCTAACTTTCTTCCAACCTACTTTTGCACTATGAAGCATAGCTCAGAAATAAAGTATATGGTGTAACGAATTCACTCTCACCTAAAAACAAGAATTCTGCTGGCTTAGCTCCTCTTAACTTAAATTTTTCAGTGATTCCCAACCTGTCAAACAGAATGTCAGATAAACTAACTCAGTACCATATTCTGCATTGCTTAAGAGCATTCGAACGAAAATATTCACTTGACTACAAACATTAATTAATAGACCATAAGATATTAAGCACAGTAAATCTGAATTATGTACTTAAGTTATGAAGGTATTTATAATTTAAGATTACGCAATAGGTTTGTACTTAACTAGTTTCAAATTTATGACCATTAAAAGATATTTCACAAAAAAAGAAATCCGT
The DNA here is from genome assembly GCA_944470395.2 of Schistosoma turkestanicum. Taxonomy (NCBI): domain Eukaryota; kingdom Metazoa; phylum Platyhelminthes; class Trematoda; order Strigeidida; family Schistosomatidae; genus Schistosoma; species Schistosoma turkestanicum. The sequence goes on from OX103979.1 coordinate 60,098,356, forward strand.
TCAATACAACCTTATCACATTAAGCTAATGCATAAAAATACCATTAACCACTTGTTGAATGTTTGCACAGAAAAAAAAATACTTCAAATGACTATCAGTTTCAAATATAAAACATCTTACAAAGATTCATATTATCGATTTTTATGAATCTGTTTTCATGTCCAGCCAAAAGTTGACTGAACCAATGTTATAAAAAAAATACACCTTCAGAGACATTCCATTTCGCAGACAAATCAATATTTATAATTTTAAACGTCAACTTTTTTCCAAAAATGGATTAAAAAGAAAAAAACTACTCCATAGTTATACATAACATAACATGATATAATATAATATAATATTAAAGTACTAATATATACAAAAATTGTAGTTGAAGTACATTATATATAAAATATAGATAGCTTTATTGTATTTTACATACTGTATTAAATTTTATTCAGTGTAAAAGCTAGCATAAAACGTTTTACATATTCTTTTCACCTTTATCTCATTGTACAATAAGTGTTTAAGCATAAATGCATTGTATAAAAAAGAATATTGAAATGCAATTTTCAAAATGGACACATTAGAAAGTATTGTTAAAGTTTAATTCCCTTTCAGTACAAATTTCCCCCTAACCTATTTATGTGACAATAGGGTTAGAAAAAAATGATCATGTCGGTGTTAATTGATTGCTATTACGTAGTTTATTGAATAAATGTAAATATGATTTTCATTATAGGGTTGTGGAGATTGTTGAGTTGTATTGAAATGATGAATTGATCATTGTTAGATCACTATTAGATACCTAAAAGCACTGCATGGCCGTTTTGTCCTATTATTGGGACTTATCACCCCACGCTCACTGGTGACTGTTTTGTAGTGAACGAGAACACAGGTGGAGGCAACCAAATTGTGTTTAACGAAAATTACAGAGTTACTCAGTAAACTCGGAAAACCATATCGTAAATTGTTCATTTGCAAAATATCAGTTCATCATATCGAACTGGACTGTTCCTGTTGCAAAACATCAATCCATTGTCACTATTCATGCGTTTCATACAAATTCCATTGTTTTCCAACTCTTCCTTTCTTGATCTTCCCCCATCTTCTGCTGCAATACACGACGTTGACACTCACGTCATATACTACTTATAAGTAGCTCGCACCACAGTTTTTGTAAGGAAGTTTCTCCAAGTTCTAGTGGTAGGCTGGGACCAGTGGAGTTCAACTGCATCGGATGTGAGATGGTTATCTACCGAAGACAATGAGTGAGTTCGCGCAGTTTCGTGGATTATTTGAAATTAGTCATTAACACCGTTGAATGCCGACCCGGTGGTGCAGAGGTTGTGTTCGTGAGCTAGACTGAAAGTCCTGGGTTCGATAACCGTGTACGGAGAACGTGGATTTGCACCGCTGATGATGGAGGTCTGAACTTGATTGATTCGTCGTTTCAATGAAGTTTGTGTAAAGTAAGGTTATATACTATCGAATTTTTTTAAAAATTTGTAGAATATGTCAAATATTTTTCAAATACTTGAGATATTTATTTATCATGCTTCATATTCCATTCCTTGTGATATAATTTCAGATGATATCATATTCATAAAACCATGATTTATTACTGTTTTCTCAGCTACCACTGGCTTCACAATCATGCCTACTTCCAGAGTGAAAGATTTAATTAAAAAAAACCAATCCACTTCATAAGCAATAATTTGATGAGAAAGTGTATTAGGTATATCCATCAAAACAAATGATTAATTGTTATTTTTAACTTAAAAAACATAACAGCTCAAAACAACTATTTATTGGACAGACTGTGTGAATAGTTTTCCATGATGATAAAGTGAGAACCGAGAAATAAATAAAGTTTGAAATAGTAATGTGATTAAAACTATTTATTTATTTTTACAGTTCTTTGATAGTTAGGTTAATGGTGCTTACACCATATTTGACAATCTTAATAAAATGAATATATTCAGAGGGTAATTTAGTAAATTTTATTCATCGAAATAACTTCGCTTATCGAAATTCCCAATAATGGCTTTTGCTTCTATTTGAATTCAGTGTTGGGGATGTTAGATCCCCAGAATTCGCTTCTTAAATGCCTTATTTCGGATTTCACGTTTGCGAGCATGAGCTGGGAAAATCCTCGGCTGTGATTGGCTACTGTGTATTTTAGTGTGCTATTTTCGTAACTGTCCCAAGGACGTTTCTATGCTGCATAAATAAACGAGAGTTGTGTGCTTGATTGTATTTTGATTGCTGGGTGTTTGTAGAATATACTTTCTACGCTAACCAAGACTTCTGTTTTACAGCTTGGGATCCAAGGTAGCCTACCTGGACATTAGTAATTGTCTCGTTCTCGTTCATCGACTAAGGTGAACTCGTAATAACTTCAAGCGTACCAAGTGACGGACATGACATTCAGTGGGAAAAAAACAGTGAAGAATAAGGAAAAAACTCCGCATTCTTTGAATTTTAAATATAATGCTGATAAGTAGGTGATTTGAGGAAGATATTCAAACTAATCATTTTAATTGACTGAATGATAATTATTATTCAAAAATAAAACACTTCAAAATTTATAAACTCTGAAGAGTAATTTTACCAATAATTCATCTTATTTATACATATTTATTGCTCAATTATTCCCAATTCAATACTTTGAATTAATTATCTCGCGTACTACTCGAACATAAAAGCTTGAGTGATTTTCTAAATAATTATATACGATACTAACCAAATCGATACAGAGTTATATCAAAATCATGCATTAAACTTTAAATATGAAGTCCAATGATACTAAATAACCTCCGAAACCGTATAAGGTAAATTATAGTTATCATTATATAGTTGTGAAAATCGCTGAGTTCTATTGAAATGATGCATCGATCATTGTTAGACCACTATTAGAACACTGAAAATACTGGACAGCCTCTTCGTCCTCGTATGGGGCTCATCAGTAGTGCTGATTGATCAAAGTTAGACGTTAACACCGTTGGATGCCGCCTCAGAGGTCAAGAGGTTAATCCCTTGGGTACTAGACCACAGGTCTTTGGTTTAAGTCCCACAATCTGAGGTTGTAGATGAGCACTACTGACGAGTCCTATACTAGGACGAAACAGTCGTCTATCAGCGCTCCCAGGTTTATAATGATGGTCTAATAATGATCAATTGATCATTTCAATGAAATTATAGTTTGACGCATAAAACTGGAAAACACATTTACAAATAATTTAATATAACTTTTGGATGACAAGAAGATGACAGATCAAATACAAGCGTCTACAAATTTGTTTAATAAATCAACTCTATATATATGAAGTTTATTCACGAGTCCTTCATAATTAATCATCATCATCATTCACATTTAATTAATTTTTCTTCTGAATATATATAAACTAATAATAATGTTTCGAGGACGAGATATTTCCTATTAGCAAAGATGATTCATGAAGATTGTAACATTTTCACAGTTTATAACAAGAATAGAAATATTAGAAACTACTGAATTCAATCAATTAGTAATATTTTGGATTTTTGAAGTACCAGTGATTTGATCCACCTAATTCACAATGATCTCAATAGGCATCATTCATTTATTTCAAGTCGTTGTTTTAATTTAAGGATAATTTGCATTACGGGGTTGACAAGATTGTTAAGTTTTTTTGAAACCATGAATCGATCCATGTTAGACCACCATTAGAAACCTGGAAGCACTGGAGGGCCGTTTCGTCCTGGTATGGGACTCCTCAGCAGTGCGCATCCACAACCCATGCACCCCACAGGATTCGAAGCCAGGACCATCGGACCACTGAGCCGGTATCTAAAGGTGTTAATGTCTAACTTGATCAATTCACGGATTTGCACAACCTCATACACAGTCTTCGGTAGTTACTGTCTACACCCGAACAGGTAGAACTTCACTGGTCACGTCTTCCCACTAGAACTCGGAGATCCATCACGAAGCTGGTCACTAGTGAGCACAGGAAATTTGCATTACGGGGTGTAGACATTCGGGTGTAGACAGTAACTACTACCGAAGACTGTGTATGAGGTTGCGCAACTCCGTGAATTGATCAAGTTAGACATTAACACCGTTAGATAAAGGCTCAGTGGTCCGATGGTTAGGCGTTCGCCTACAATACCGAAGGTCCTGGGTTCGAATCCTGGTAGTCTAACATTGATTGATTCATGGTTTCAAAATAAGTAAGGATAATTACTTGTATTCAATAAGTCCATGATACAAACTTCCATTTTTGTACTTAAATCTATATTTATATTACCCTCACTTTTCCTTATCATTTAAAATGCCTTTTAATTTTCGGCAAATGCAATAATGCCCACTTTATTACCATGGTAATATATAAATACACTTGTAAAATAAACATAAACGTTCACTAATAAGTGAGTATTATCTTCATATAAATACCTTATACACACTGATAAATAGGCACAGACTTTTTCCTACGCTTGTTGAATTTCGGGAAAATTATGTGTGACGTAAAATTGTTTATCTGTTTGTTCTTTTTGTTTTTCTCGAATAAATAAACAAATAGATATGAAAAAAAAAACAAAAAGTAATTTCATCACAATGAATTGGTTTTTCACCACTTGTAACGAGCATCATTTACAGTTAGTTACTTTATTCACTGAAGTGTTGATTACTACGATAATGGGGTTTTTTTTCTGTCTCCCTCTTTCTCTATCTCTCTCTTTCAAATGAAAATGTTAGATTATTGATTATGTTGAATAAAATGTTTTTTTATCATTAATTCTTATCAGTTGATGAAATTCATGGTAGAAATAAAAAAAAATTTGTGATTTTTATAGATTACAATTATGTAATTGCTTTTTTGTTGTGGGCGTTCGATCCCCAGAATTCGTTTGATAAATGCCTTAACTTCGGATTTCACGTTTCCGAGCATTGGCCGGTCAGTTGACCTTGAGATTTCGTTTCCCACCAGGAAAATCCTTGGCTGTGATTGGCTGCTGTGTATTTTAGTGTGCTATTTTTGTAACTGTCCCAAATAGGTTTCTATGATGTATAAATGAACGAGATTTGTGTGCTTGATTGTATTGTGCTTGCTGGTTGTTTGTAGAATATACTTTCTACTCTATATCAAAAGTTTTGGTCAGTCATCGGATCAGAGTAGCCTACCTGGACGCTGGTTCATTGTCTCGTTCTCGTTCATCGACTAAGGTGAACACGTAATAGTTTTAAGCATACCTAGTGACAAACCTGACATTTTTTTTCAACTGTTAAATTAACAGTGAATAGTTATGTCGATAAGCATTTACAATTTCATAGTTTTATATATGAATCAAGAATGTTTTAGTAGAAAGTCCTTTTCTACAAATAATCAGCACTGTTAGTTCAAGTGACTTTTCTTTACTGAATGAGGGTGATACTGAGAAATAAACTGATATATAAGTAAGTAATTATTTGATCAATAAACTGAAATCATCAAAAAGTATTGAACAGCCATAACTGTATAAACTCCACCTTGAGCCTTTTTGTAATAACTGCCTATGCTAAGACTGGATGAAGGAGGTCAGTTAGGCATGGGGTTAACATCCTTCTCCCGTAGAAAAACCAACTCGCTAAAAAATCAGAACAATCGTATCTACTAAAGGATTGTGATATGTGCGTTAGTGATCAGATTTGTGTAAATTTAATTGATCAAGATGTAATCGATGAAAAGATATAAAATTTGGTGTTAAGGACTAACCGAATATTTAACCCAACACCTAATACTTTTATAGTTTAATAAATTAAGGAGAAATTCTTACTGATTAGGACACAGTAATTTTAATCTTCATGATCTGCTCAAGGTATCAGTTTTAATTAGTCAAGTAAATAAACAAAAAAAATTGAAGAGCAATAAAAAGTTATCCAGTTTCAAATCACCAATCTACCGATAGTGTCAAATATTGTATATTCTCTCAACGCGAAAAAATTACAGATTTCGAAACATGCTACTAAATGTTAGTCAATTTTTATTGGTTTCTGAATTCAGCCAATCAAATAACTTTCATGTTGTGGTAAATTAAATTTGTTCAGCACAAAAGTCCATTGCATTTGTAATAATTACAAATTATTCATTATTATTATTATTATTATTATTAAAAGTAACTTTTGTTCAAGGTTAAACACTAGTGAATTGTATTTTGTTGTAAAATTGAGTTATTCTATTGATATTACTGTTCTGTTAGTTTTCAACTTTCAAATAACCTGTTATCTGTAGCACTGTCTTGTTCATTCATTCGAAGTGTACTGTATAGGATTTCATGAGTACTACATTACAGATAGCTTCTGATGGTTTAAAATGCCTAAAATCAAATGTTTAACGAAAATCACACCTTCTTACACAGTACCCATCGATCAAACGAACTGAAAGACAACCGTAAATGCCTTGATATAGGACATTTATCGAACATTCTAACTTGACGCATTACGTAAATAAAGTATCAAATGAGAACAACAGATTTTTACTGGAACAATACGGACTTATAGATCAGTAAACTGCTTTTCAGGTATTTTTCAGTCGTTCTGGAAATGTTTGACAGAGTTTTTGTCTCCGTTATTTTAATGTGTTCACTGCATCCTGAATTAATGAACAAAAGAGCTCTAGACATGTCTCCCTTATTTTCTAATTACACGTATCAGATAGTTGAAATCAATACTTTAAGTCCATTAACTATTTTTAACTCACAATGTACGTTATTTTCACTGTAGTTTTTTTCGTAAACTTCCTATAGAAACATGAAATAATCAGAAAAATTGTATATGTGACGTCATAATACCTATTAACTTTTGTTGTATTTGTCTTCTACTTCTTTTACAGTGTTTTATTAGTTATCGTGTTAACTTTCATTTAAAATTGAATGTATCTTTTAAAATGTACTCATTAAACTTGTCAAGTATAGCCCTCTATTACAGAATGCTATGTTGTCTTTCCGTGCAATGAATGTTCCATGGTAGTAGGAGTGTTATGCACTGGGTTGAATCGGTTATCAAATTATCTATGAATTAGAATGTGTATCATGAACAGAAGAAATTTAAATATTTTCACTCTAAACTGGTCAATAAAAACTTTACTTATATGATAAAATGAGTTTACTGATTTTCTTGATAAATTAAAAAACATGCTGATAATAATAATAATAATCTAACCAGCTAATTCAGATCTTACTCAACTCCCCGAGGAATAACAAAACCACACGTTAAATAACCAGCACCAATCAATACCCACTGGTTGGATGATCATATTTCCACCAAGTAAATTAATCGACGTGATAAATGAATACACATGTACCTAACTGTATGCACATGATCAGTTATCAATGTATTATGATCGCTATCATTACATGAAATAAAAATATCTTATTAAATGATGTTTAGATTTTTGTTTAAAAAAACACTAATTGTTCACCGTAATGATTATTATATTTTCAGTTAGAGCTTTGGAGATTTGTGTTTTTACACATTTGAAATCATCAATCAATCATTGTTAGACCACCATTAGAAACTTGGAAGCACTGGTATGGGACTCATCAGCAGTGCACATCCACGTCTCCTGCACCTCGCAGGATTCGAACCCAGGACCTTCGGTAATGTGCGCAATGGACCACTAAGCCGGTTTCTAACAGTGTTAAAGTCTAACTTGATCAGTTTAATTAGATCATTACAATGTGTTCATAATCTAATGTTAAATGATCCGAAATCAGAGAAATAAATGAATTTTCGATTAGTAATAAGTTTGGGAATAATAAGATATATAACAACAGTTTATAGACTAAATAAAAGTTTGAAAAAAGGAGAATATACAAATGTGAATTTCTTAGTGTCTATTAACTACTATACAATGAAAATAAAAATAAAATAAACCTTCTGTATGTTAACCACGATGGTTGTAAATCTGCACTGCCCGCCCAACTCAATATACGAATTTTTCTAATTATTTGATTTACGATAGTTTTATATTGGTTTAGTTGTATGCCTGAATTTAATTTGATGATTGTTGAAATATGATATACTTTTGTAAGAAATCACAGTCGGTTAATAAAGTACCTGATACCTGGAATGATATCCAAAATTATCTGGTTATACACAGATCAGTGTTCTCGTCGGTCGATTTGTTTAGCAAGTTGATTTTCTACGGGACGAATATGAAACATATTGCGAAGATCACCCAACTGTGTCATAATAATTCAAGCCCTTATTTGGAATCCTCAAGACCAAAGGAAAAGAGGTAGACTGAGTAACGTACTACACGGAGAATTGAAGACAGACATGAAATTAAATGAACAGCAATACGAAAGAAGCGGAAAGCGGAGTCCTAGGTCAGCAGAGCAGGTTGGAGAATGCTGGTCCATTTTAGGTGTAACAGGCGTAAAGAAGTTAGTAATACACAGATCATGATTACCTAATCTTGTAATCTGTATATATGAAGAACTTTTTTTAATCCAAAATAATACCAGTTATTCGATTAGTTCCTTTTTATTTTTTATTAAAGGGTCTGAAGATCGGAAGAATTTATGCGAGTCATTAAGTGTCTCAGCATTGATGGTCATGATATCTATCGTATCGGTCAAGCGAAAATCAGTTTCATTAGTGTAAGCAGATTCCTCATAAGTGATTCCGGAAGTAAAACTATATATTTATATTAAGATTTGATAAATGTGTATCATTTAGCAAAAATTACTCATTAACTATGATCAATGATCACTGTCAGTTGACTGGGGAAAATGCTTACAGAATCCACTAGTTAAATAAACAGCACAAAAAGCCACCATGATAACACTGGTATGTTGATGCAGTCACAGAAATTACAGTAATCATTATAAGACTACCATTAGAAACCTGGCAGACGTGACTAATGGAGTTCAACCCTGTCGGGTGTAGGCTGTAACTACCAAAGACAAATGGGTGAGGTCGCGTAAAATCCCCAGATAAGTCAGAGTTAGACATTAACACCGTTAGACACCTCAGTGGTCCAGTGGTCAGGCGTTCGCGCACATAACCGAAGGTTATGGGTTCGAATCCTGCGAGGTTCAGGAGTCATGGATGCGCACTTCTGCAGAGTCTCATACCAGAACGAAACGGCCATCCAGTGCTTTCAGGTTTCTAATGATGTTCTAACGTTGATTTACTCATAGTTTCAAAAATTATTAATCTAATTGTGCTATTGTATAACTAGAAATTTCAGGTATATATTACTGTAAGAGTTCGGAGTCATAACTGAACTGAAAATGGATACGGAACCGTTCCACTCTTCATCTTAATCTTCAAATTTTACACAAGATCAACAACCAATTAATGTTAAGGATTTGGATGCTGTTCACTGATTGGTGTGTCCATTGATCAATAACTCATGGGTTCCGCTGACAATGCAAGTTAACAGTCAATCATCAGCACACAGATCTTACACAACTGCTCTACTGTAGTTACGGCCCGATCACATAAAACCTAACATAAGGATCAACCATTTATCCGTTTTTTTAGATGTTATATCATAAAAACACATTCGTTGTAGAGTTATTTACAAATCTGAACCTCTTTTCCTCTCATTCATTATACCTAGGTTTTATGGAGAAAAAAGTCATTACCTTTGGTTACCCAAAGCATACATTGACTGAACAATAATAAACTTAACAACAATAAAACAATCAATCATTTCGAGTTCTTTTATTTTTCAATGAAAAAAAAATTGAAACCATTTTTTGAGAATGGATACTCCTCTCGGTCGTTCGTTCGTTCGTTCGTTCACTCGGTCTCATTTCCGTTTACTTTCAACGTCATTTATTATGATGGAACATTTTTTCTTTTGGGAATATAAAAAAAAAAGAAAATAAAAATAGGAAATGGTAAGAAAAATAATATCTATCGATCGAATTCAGTTGAATTTCCCAATCAATGAATGGATGACTATAGTAAATAATCAATTTATTTGTATACATACAATGAATATATAAACAACCAAATAGTCAAGTCAGTAATTGTAACCAATGCCAAAACTTAGTCATTAATTAACCGATCTTACGTGAACTTTTGTTTGATAGAAATATAAGATAACATATGCATTCATGTTTATGCATCTATTTGTTGGATGAATGTATGTATGGTGAAAATACAGAAAGGAGGAAGTTACATTGTTTGTTAAATGAATTAATAATAACAATGCTCTACAAAATATTTCAAATATATTGAATGAGAGGTGTGTTTTTTTTTTCAAGAAAGATTTTAAATAAAGTGAATGCAGCTCGATTCCATTTCACTCAATGCAAACAAGCCATGTAGCCAATACAGGGAACAATCATTGTCAATAATATATCGTGTTAACAGTAATCCGCTTAAATCTGTCAGATTAAGAATCTTTCAGGTGGTTGAGTCATTAGTTATTCAAATCATAAAGCCAGAGTTTTATGTACAGAAGAAATACGTTCAGTGACTTTTTAGCACTGACCAACAATAATTTTCTTAGTAATAATTTGATAAATTCAATAGTAATGGCGATTTGGATTTTCCCAATGAAAATAAGAGCTTTAATTGCTCAGTCTATTTGTTAAATGTGCAGCTGGATGTACCTGTATCTCAGAGTTAGTGTTCACCCCGACGTGTTCTCAAGCTTCGTAATTCACTAGTCTAGGCAATCAGCACTAAATAACGCCTGACGGTTATAAATCAGAAGGCAAACACGAAGTGTCGATTTCGTTTATTTTTAGCACACTACAAAATGAGAAAGCAGACCACGAACAGACAGGACAGGCACACTTACGGACGGATGTGCGGATGGACGAACGAAGCGAATGGGAGAAGGCTAGTGAGCATGACTAAAAATAAGACAGACATGTGGTAAGCGAGTAGGCAGCACACACAAAAATGAAAGCGACGAATGAGTGACAAGGTCAAAAGACATGTGAGAAAGTCATGTGAGCTAGGCATTGAATGACTCACTACAGGTACATACAGCTGATGAGTCCTTAACTGAATAAAACGAGCGTCATGAATTCCACTGTTAGCCAATATCCACTTCTCCTAACCCGATAATTCTATCATACAACCTCCCGTTTTGCATTTTTCGCAGCTTAAACTCACCTTATTCACAAATTTTCTCATTATTATCATTATCAGTATAAAGCTTACAACTTTTCAAGAAATTTATTCAAAATCCACACCTATTCACTCATTTACATCTTATTCATGTTATTCTACTACAGATTACGTCATTCCCCAGTTCTAAACGATGTATTTCGCCTCATAATTATTATTTTCAGTTCTGATCAATCGCGTAAACAGTTGTTTTTAGGACTTCGGACAATGGTTGTTATTAATGTAAGTGATTCAAATCTAATTTGTAATTATGATTTTCAATATCGTTGTTGAAGAACAGCTGACGCCAACCCAAACAAACTAAAAATGAATTCATCTTATTCTGTTCAAATCTTTGTAGTTAGCAATCAACAGCTTTACTTTCTGGCATTCACTTTGCTTTACAGTATATCATTTTATTTCAATTGATGAGAAGATATCAAAATTGCCCTTTGGCGAGTTTTTTTTCTTTTATAATATATAATTATGGATTAATGTTTACTGTCTAGTATGTATTAGTAGTATTTAATAAAAAAGGCTCTTACTTCACACATTTCAACTTCATGTTCATACGTATGCGTGAAAGTATATGCGATAGACTTTATAGCTTTGGAACACTGTTTGAAAATAAGAGAATACTTCTCTAAATTCAGTCATTTAACGATGCAACAACAGTAAATCAATTATCAACTTTTTTTAAAAACCAAATTATGGATATGTTTTCCTATAACTAACTACTAATAATAATAGGCCGATTATTAGTTGGAAATGTGGCTTATAAAGACCAGTTTAATGTTTTCACCAGTTACCAAAATCAGTTTTCGAACTTCAGTTATTTAATATTAAGCTTTGAGGGTTTTAAGGTAGAGCGTGCCTTGTGATTCACTTGGGTGATTTTTGCAATATGTGTCCTATCCACCTCTGATACGTTTTGCTAATTCCTTTTTTTCAGCTGGAATCTGATTCTGTTCTCTCCTACAGTAGGTTGTTGATGATGATGTTTAACCAAGCTGGTATATTCCTAGTACAAATCTACAATGGAATTGATCTTCAGTAGAATACACCAGCGAGCGAATTAAAATAAGTCCGCTTTAGGATACAATAAGTTAATCGTAATTCCTTAAAACTGACAACACTACTCAATAGATATATAAATTTGATATCATTAACGATTTCAGCAATAAAATATCGAGTTTAGACTTCCACGTTCCCAAATGCTAAACGTCGGACTGAAAATTCTGCGGTTAACTTCAAGATTCCTAGTATAAACTAGATTCAACAAAATTATTGTCAACTTATCCGGTATCAATTTTCTTTTTGCATCGTTTTCTTCGGATAATTTGTCGGAGATATATGATGTGCATTTTCTTGAGCGTAATGATATTACTTTATATGATATGCCTAATAACTAAAGGAACTGTCTGATGTTACTAAGCCCAGAGCACTTTTATTGGATCATATGAAGTTCATGAAATTGTTTCACTTCTTGCAAACCAATTAATTTCAACTGGTGTAACTCGAACTAATGTCTACTTGAAATCGTCAATAATCAATTATCGTGAATGCAACCATTAAAAACTAAGAAGCATATGACATTCATCTTGTGATATCATGTGAGTGTATCTACGACCCGAAATTCTATTCAAAAACCATAATCAATGGAGTCCGTCCACGTCACAGCTAGCGTAATTACCTACCGATCGAATTGAATGATGACAATAAAATACCTTCAACCGATTAATAAAAATTATATGAAACCGACTAAGTTATCTAAAGTCTAAGCATTTACTAGGTTCGAATCCTGATTAAGTCATCAAACAAAACTTAGATTCCACCAATTTCAATGATAACTACGCAATAAATGATATCATTGTTCGTTTGTTTGATCACTTTTTTAATACAGTTTCTTCCTTTCACATCAGAATGATTTCAATTGTTCTATATCGAAATAAGGAGACTGAACTTGTAGTGTGTGTACTTATATTGTACACTAATCTTTCCATTTATAAGAAGAACACAGATGACAATACCAACGATATCAATACCTGATAAATCAGTTTTGCTAGTTATAAGTATTTGTTTTCCAAACTAACTTGCACAGTTGTTGTGTAAGAGAAGTTTAGTCTTGTCTATAAGCATGGGAATTGTAGTTTATGTACTAATGTGTTGAGCCTACAAGCTTATTCCAGCTTCCGGACAAACTAATTAAATTTTGCTGCCTGAGTCATATTCACTCGTCTTTTGACCTTGTCAGCCATTCACTAGAGTGCAGTCTATATACTTACTTCGCTTATCACGTGTTTAGTCTATTTTTGCCTCACCCATAAATGTTTAGTCATGACTCATCGCATTGGATTGGTTCACTCGCCTTCTCCGCTCCATTTCACATTTCTTTGCTTTTACGCTCTGTATTCTTATGTCTGTGTGTGTGTGTGAACGATTGCTTGAAATAAATTCATCCAACTGAAATCTGTATTTGGCATCTTCTCATTGCCGCCGTCGCACAAACAGGATTTGCCTGAGTCTGATATACGGAAATGGAACGGAAGATTTATTTCATAACATACTCAGTCATTCGTAAATATTATAGTCAGATTGTGGGCCACTAAAGTGGTAATCCGTACTTCGAATTTAACATAGTCACTAAAAACTGTCTTAGTCATAAACAAATAATTTAATAAGAGGCATTGTTTTATCATACACTATAAATGTACATGCAACGAAATAGTCCTTTTTGTATCAATGAATTAAATTTTAACTAGAAACCAACTAAGGCAAACCAGTGAATGATCATACATAAAATTAATAGTAACAATGTTGATTAAATAATAAAAATAGAAACTTTTTTTCGGAAATAATAGCTATGTAATAGAATGGATAATTATTACTCTTATTATGCCTTTCGTAAATCTATATGAGTAAATAGGATGAAACACGTGTAGATACATATTTACAGTTTATCATAGCCCAGAAAGGTTTTTTTATTTAAATTCTATCAAGTGTTTTTTTCCAGTGTACAAGCAACAAAAATCATTCATTTTGGATACAGAATAAATTATGAGAAATGAAACTTTGGATTTACTAAGTAGACGACAGTTTCACCGATGTATCTATGTAATGTATGTAACTAATAGCAACCAAAAGAAATATCTATAAGGACAGTCTATGTATATTCTGTTACAATTTAAGAAATGATAGACTAATATGAGTTAAAAACTTACTACTACTGGTAACAAAACATTCACTGAACGCTTGGTTAATTGTAAAGTCAAGTACTTAGCCAAAAATAGCAATAAGACTTTTTTTGAAAGTAACCAATGGTGAATATATCGATCAGCGGATGAATCAAACAGAAAGCTTGTTCAAGGATTTTGTATATGGAACAACTCTATACGTTTTACAGTGTGCTATGATCGTTAGAGTACAAGAAGATGAGGAGTTCTAAAGTAATCAGAACTACTTATTACACAGTAAATTGAAACCGTTGAGCTAGACATGATCGATATAAGCCTACGGATAAACTAGTATACATCAAATCCTTGTCAGACTTCCTCTGTATAGCCAGACTATCATTTGTCAGCCTCCTTTGCCCACTATACTTTTGTTCAGAATCAGCATTTAGATTGAAGTTTATATGAAAACAGGCAGCTTGTCGAGCATTCAAAAATACATCAAAACATGTCAGTCAGTTTGAAAGAGGAAACAAAATATTTCCTGCTAGTACTGTGATATAATTAAAAGTACCAATTAAATTCTAGAATATACAGCCAATGGAAAACTATATTATGTAGGAAAATAGAGAGAATATTTAGAGTGGGAAAATGTAACGCTTGTTTCCCATGAGCACATTGAGATTAAAAGACGCGTTACCCAACTATGGTCACCTTGTCTTATGGTTAGTAATTCAGCTGCTTTTGTAGAACAAATTTTAGTTTTTGAACCTCCGAAAATTTACATTCGTAAGATGGTGGAGACTTTTCAGATTTTTTAAAGAAATGTGTAGCCAAGATAGTGATAGGTTCAATGTTAGTGAACCACAAGTTAATCCCCACCGTAGCTGCTACCTTGACGTGGTGGTCGCGCTTGCCTATCGTGATGACCCAACCGAGCTATACTGGCTGGAACATATGTTCCTGAAGGTTCTATCATGCCAGGCAGGTTGATTGGAGGACGATGAGACTAAAAGCAGCTACCCAAGGTCTGAGGGTGACATCGCACTGCTGACTGTAAAGGAATGTGACAGCAGTAAGGTGTTTCCCTCGGACAACCAGCATCTGCAGCGACACTGCCTTATCACAAAGAAGGAAGAGTTAGAAAAGGTCGACCCTAAAAATGTCACATCTCACCTTACCTCACGGATTTCCGTCTCCGGCGGTAAGGATGCCCACTAAGGGCTTTCAAGAGAGGAGCTAATACACCAAAAACCTTTAATAAAAAGGCCGTGCGTGACCGGCCTCAAGCAGTTGTCCCTTGGGCTTTTCGGTCACGCTCTCAGTTTTCTAAGACCAACATTAATCTACTTTCCTTTTCAGGTTCCTCAATAAACAACCTTCCACAGTGTGGGCAACCGGGAAGTGACAACCGCCCTCATATCCGTAACAGCACACGAGACCGAATTGGTCGAAATCAAATCTTTCCTACACCCCCTGATATGTCTCTTATCTCCATGACTAATTCTACACAAATTCCTTTATCTCCCCGCACCTCTGCTACAAACGATTCGAGTCCTCGAAACGTTATTCCTGGTCCCTTGAAGCCCCGTTCTAAACTACATGTTGGAGCGTTTAACGTACGAACAGGCTTCATTAGCTAGGACTTTAGAATCTCACTCAATCGATGTATGCTGCGCCTCGGAAACGCGCATACAGGATCCGAGTAGCATCATTCACTTGACCTCACCATGTCAAGATAAAGAAGCAACTCGATTTACCCTTCGTGTATCAGGTAGCCCTGTTGCTGCTTCCCGGGATCTCGCTGGTGTAAGTATAGCATCGAGTCGTAGGGCAGAACAATCTGTCCTTGACTGGATCCCTGTAGATGGTCGTTTGTGCGCTGTCCGACTAAACGGGACAGTGAGGATTCGGAAGGACGGGGACACTCGTCGTTGCCTCTTCGTCATATCAGCCTACGACCCACTGACTGTAGTTCAGACAAGGTGAAAGATGAGTTTTACAGAAAGCTTCCGGACCTCCTCCAAACTGTTAAGCGCTCTGATATAGTTATAATGGCTGGTAACTTAAATGCTCAAGTAGGTAGACTATGTGAAAATGAAAGACACCTTGGTGGATCTTATGGTGTCTCAGCTCAGAGAGCAGACAATGGTGACCGTCTGTTGCAAGTATGCTCAGACAAACGCCTATTCTTAGCAAACACTAACTTTAGGCTTAAGGAAAAGCATCTGTTGACCTGGCGACCTCCAAAGTCGTCTCAACGTTAGACGCAACTAGATCATATCGCCATCAGCCACCGATGGAGGGGTTCGATAGAGGACTGTCGCTCGTTCTGGAGCACATGTTTAGATTCAGATCATGTTCTAGTGCGAGCGCGTATTTGTTTGCGCCTTATTGGACGCCAAAAAAATATCGCAAGTAAACCTCTTAGGGCTTTACTTAATGATAATCAAGTATAGAAAATATTTCAGGAGTAACTAGAAAAAAAGTTAGGCGACTATGTAAGTGATTTCCATCAGGAGGCAGGTTGGAATGATTTCACAAAGGCTAAGGAAACAGCAGTGATATCTGCCAGCAAGATAAACCATAAGGTTAGGGAGAAGCCATGGACTTCAGTCTCATCCACCGAACTGATGGATGCTCGAAAACGCATCCCACCTGACTCTGAACATGATGAAGAGCGAAGTCAGCTTAGGCGTAGACTGATAAAAAGCCTACGTAACGCCCGCGATAGAAAAGGCAGCGGCGATAGGCAACACTTGACAACTTTTCCGCCTTATCAAAGAAACCGGAATGTGAGTGAGACTGTCTCAGAAAAGGATGGGATTATTATCCATTCTGAATCCAGGAGACTGGACTGACGGGCAGATCACCTTAGGGATCAGTTCAACTGGTCTTCAGCCACACTTCGGGTGTCCACGATCCCCAGTCATCTTGAATGACAAATCGACTTAAGCCCTCCTAGTCTACATGAAGTTGAGAAAGCGATAGGAAATCTAAGGCGAGTGCGAGCAGCAGGTCCTGATAGGCTTACCCTTGAGATGTTTAAGGATGGTGGTCCAGTTTTAAGAGTTCGACTAACCGAGATCTTAGGTAGAATCTGGGAACTGGACGTAATCACATCTGACTGGTCTCAGTCGCTAATTGTCCCAATCTACAAGAAAGGACAAAAGTCCTCTTGTGACAATCACAGGGGGAATAAGTCTAGCTAATATAGCCTCTAAATTATTAGAGTCTTCTAACTACCGTAAGCAACAATGCAAGCATGTTCGGGATACGGTTTTCCTTCCCGAAATGCAAAATGTTGCTTCAAGATTGGGTTGCATCGGCACCTGAACTAGTGGTAGGGAGTGAAGTAGTCGAGCGTGTTGATCACTTCAATTAACTGGGGAGTCTCATCAGTGCTGATAGCCTGGTGACTGACGAAATCTCAGCGCATATACAGAAAATCTATTTGCTTTTGCCAATTTAATCCGTTTATGGCGTAGGCGAGATATCCGTTCGCTAACCAAAGGACGGGTGTACTGCGCAGCAGTTCGCTCTATTCTCCAATATGGATATGAAACATGGCCGTTAAGAGTGGAAGATGTTCGTAGGTTACTAGTATTCTATCATAGATGTCTCCGAAGCATTGCTCGTATATCGTGGGACAACCGAGTAAGCAATGCTGTCGTTAGGAAACGAGAACTAGGTAAGGATGGCAGATCAATAGATGAAGTGGTGAAACTTCATCAGTTGAGGTGGTTGGGACATGTGTTACGAATGCCTAACCACCGACTGCCCCGACGAACTATGTTTTGTGGTGTAAGAGTAGGTTGGAAGCTAGGGGCGGCCAGACCAAAACATGGCACAAATCCATGAAGTCATTGACAAGTGGACTGAGTCGTGTTGGTAGATGTAGACTACCTGGTTGGGGTCCACGAGACGAAAGTCACCAACGGTTAGAGACCTTGAACGACATGGCTCAAAATCGTTTGCAGTGACGCAAGTGCATCCATTCATTATGCTCTCTTAAATCCTAATCTTCTGGATTCGTCAGCACCTCTACCTTTGTACTCCTAACCTTATCTCACTGAATTATATTTCTTGAATAATATCTTCAAATCCAAGTCTTGTTCATTACCAATAATACCTCTACTATCTCTATCACTATGGGATTTGATTTGACATTTGCGTCTCTGTGCTGATGTGGTATGGCAACCTGAACTTATGTACATACGTACGAAGTTCTACGTTACAACCGACTGACTGACTAAGTTCATCATACTGAATAGTTTCTGTCAACGTGCATGAAACTGAAATTCCTTCAACTGGAAGAAGCAATCACCATTAGGATAGAAAAATGTCGAAGCTGGGTGTACAAAATAAATATGTTCAACTCCCTCTCTTACGTTTCTACTAGTTTCAATCTTAGAATGACCGAATTTAAGTAATTTACATACAAAGTTTCTCAGATAAGTGTTATTTTCCGGATCTTATTGTAGATAGTTAGGACCGCAATGGGTCAATCTGTAGTGATATATGTGCATCATGTGCGGATTGCCTCGATATAGCTGTGAATTTTCAAGCATTAATAGCTAAGATGAATATTGGATAGCAGTGAATGTACCTACTACCTAAGACTGAACATCAGCTCTGAGATGCAGGCGCACTCAGCTACAGACCAGTCCAAAAAGGACGAAACGTGCATCCCGGATTGCAATGCTAACACCAATATTCATTAACGCTTATAATGCTACTTTTTTCTCGCTAAAAATTTACTTACCACACACTCATTCTTCGTGAATTCACATTGTTTCATAAATGAAATAGAGTAGTTACATGAAACGTTTGAACAGACTTGTGTTTGTCTCATGTTATCTAGATTTATTCCGACCACTAATCTCTGCAGTTGTTCATTTGACCAATGTAATCTCAAAAAACTTCATATGCTCTAATTATTAACAAATGTAGTTAGTTCACCTTAAACCGGACCACTTTTAAGACGATTAGGATATGGAACACAAATGCGAATTCATTGAATTAGAATATTTTATCAGGGTTAATTTTGTTGTTGGCATTATGATGGGAATTTTTGCAAACAGGTCAATCTAGATGGCATTTTCTCTTTGATGATGCTTCCCCCAGTACATAATTTGTTTGTTTTTTTTTATTATTAGCCTTTTTCTTTTCTACGTCGATTTCTTTCTACCCAACTACAACATCTTTTCTTGAAATTATGATGGGTTATTTTGTGTAAAACAAAAAAAAAGCAACTGAATTTCTGTTTTATTTTATAAACGAATCAATGCAATAACACGAAACAGAATCTTCATCATCATTCATATATTTATTATATTAGTAAAACAATCATCATTTATGTATATGTATATATATATATCTAAACATATAAATTAATTGTTCAATTCTAACCAAAAATTAACAAAACAAAACAAAAAATAGGAAATTGTAAACAAAATTTATCCAACCAAACATTATATAGGTATATATATATATATGTGTGTGTGTGTTGTGTCCTCTCCCTAATCTACCAACAAAATTGATCTGTGTTATGCGTAGTACGAATGCATCGATGAAAAAAATATACAACAATAATAGATTGAAGAAGAATGGCAATCAATAAATGGTGGGGTCTTATTTTGATAATGAAAATCGAAATTGAGGTTTAATTTTCCGTTGCAGTGGTTGATACAAACAAAACAGTTCATATTGGCTATATATAAATAAACAATAACATTAGTAAATCAAATGCAAAATATTGAATACTATGATTTTTGGAACAATAATAATAATTGTCGTCTTAGTGAATGGTATTTCATTTGTATGATTATGATAGTAGAAATTGTAAAAAAATGGCTTGACATTACATACTACTGAATTCTTTCTATCAATAAGTACATGTACTATATATATATATATGTGTATAAAGTGAATTTGCCAACAAAAATGTAGTTGAAAACATGCGAACACAACTGAAACATCCTGTTCATTATAATTCTAGTAAACAGTGAATAATCAATCAATAGTAGACAGAAAAAAAGTGTACAATCAATATGAATCAACTGGGAAATAAGGAAAAAAAGCAACGAACGAGATGTGTGTGTGTGTATGTGTGTGTAGACAGAGTCAGTCAATTCAGATTACTGACTTGTTGAACCAGATAATTCAAGCGCTTATGAGTGTATGTGTGATAATGTATTTACTTTTGTATGTTTTTAATTTAATTAAAAAAATAAATCAGATTTGAAAAAATAAACGAGCAAACAAACACGCAAACAATGAATGAAACACACATACGCATAGATATGTTTCCACTGATTCCACTGTTCATCATTATCATTATTATTGAACAGCATCTTTTAGGAAAAGCACTGTGAATGTTTCTTCGCCTCATAGATTAGTACATTTGGTCGGTTGATTCGTAGTATTCTCATCACAATCTGAAGATACTAAAAATTGGTCGGGTAATTTTATTTTATTTGTTGTATCACTGTTTGCATCAATCATAATAAAACCAGAGGATGATGGTTGTGAACCAAGCAGAACGACAGAATTAGCTGCAGCTAGTGCCTAAAATTGAAAAATTAATGCACAAAAAATAGGTGAAGGCATTTAATTTTTTATTGATTTCTTTGAGCACAAAATGAATTGCATGTACAGAAAGAATTTTCGGTTACTGATCAATGATCAATCAATTAATTGTAAAACTGTCGCAATCCTTTTCACGGCAACATAATCAAACTATGAAGAAGGCGAATGACAAGCGATCATGTAAACCCGCTAAATCACAACAACATCTCATAAATGTTTGCAGGCGGCTTATGTTGACAGGTGTTATACTTAGCACGAAATCCAAACCTAAGGTGGTCTGTAGACAACCACCAAACCATAACGTGGTGTATGCTATGTTGAATCACTTAGACTAAGGATTGAATTACAAGTTGATCGATAGAAATCAACTGGCAATAAGTCTCAATGATCATTTTATGAAAATTTCATTACTTATTCAGCATTATCAATGACAATGAATGGTTGTTAGGTTACATGACAAAATTACTAAAGTTGAAAGACCGGTTTAGATAAACATCAGTTAATCCAGCAGAGTTTATCAGTAACCTGTTCCTTAAGTAAGCCAGATTTATGGAACACTTGATGTTGTATATGTATGCATAATACTGAGAAGCGTAAAACAAAGGGTAAAACAGCTGTGCACTACACTCTCTGATTCCTAACAGTTCACCAGCTGACAAAACGAGCTGCTACAAACCAATTTTAGCATCGAAAGATAGTTTTCCGCGATAGTACCAGTCAATTTTTATAGTCTAAATTATTAACTGATTTAAGCAGGACAACTTGTAGCACCTCACATATATTTTGTACTTGTATCATTATTGAGCTGGTGTATGGCGCATGTATGCTCGGGCATTGTGCTTACCGCCTACAAATTATTGAAAACCTTGAAGCGCTGAATAACTGTTTCGTCTAAGTGTGGGCTATCTCAAAACTGTGCATCTACGTCCATACAACCAAGAACAGAACTCAGAACCTTAGGTCTCTTGTTCAAACGGTTAACATCCAAATCAATGTGCGGATATCTGACAGGGTTATTGTCTAAAATCAACCAGTTTACGATATAGAACCACCTATGGAGGTGAACTACTGTCTCATATTCCTAGTAAAGTTAAACTCCACTGGAAAACAAAGTAGCCATCTAGTGCCTTCAGGTTTTCAATGATGGCTTAACTAAAATCGATTATGGATTTTAACTGTAAAAAATGTTTAATTAGTGAAATCGAACAAAAAAACAAACTCATTTTCACGTACAGTTTGACTTGCTGTCAATAATGCCGCTGCATTAGCTGGATTCATATCTGTATTGCTAACAACTCGTTTCACTACTTCACGTGTATGTGCATAGGTAAGTTTTTCGGCAACATTTAATTTACTTTGAAAGAATTTCGTATCATCTATTACACCAGCAGCAGCTAAACCACTTTTCAGCGAACTATTTAATCCATAATTTAGCTGTAATTGACTGCCATCTACAGTGGTTGTTCCACCGATTGGTGGCGCATAGATATTATTACCACCAGCTTCATTGATACGTGATTCATTCGATTTAATCATGGAAATGAATTCTGCACGATGCTCTTTATCAGCTGGTCCCCATTCATGGACAGGTTTTAAGAATTCTTTTAATAACTATGCAGAAATAAGATGGACAGAAAAATCAATTTATCTCAATGAACTTGACAATGTTTTATTTGATTTGAGAAAAAAAAAACTAAGCGGCTCAAGCTAAACAACCACTGAAAACCAAGAATCACTAGACAGAAGGTGTTCCATCTACAATTACGCAAATCAATTGAAGTTTGATAAACAGATTTATTGAATAAAGACTCAGTGATGTCTTTTTTTTTAGAGAACAAAACATCTGTCTAATGTTTAGTCCTATTAAATGACAGTTTAATTGATGTCATTCAAAGTTGTAAACGCTAAAATTCCATAATCTCTACAGTCCACCTGATAACGATGATGGTAGGCTTCAATGTGAACTAAGTGACACTTGAAAAGGAATCACGTAGTAGTAGTAGTAGGAGTAGTATGAATCGGACAGTTACTTTTTCTTTAACTACGTACGAAAATTTCTTGAAAATTTGAAAACTCATCACCATACACATTCACCGAAACATATAAGAAACTGAATTGTTCTTCGAAAAAATCCACAACAATGGTAAAATTGTTTTTTTTTTAATTTAGGAATACCAACAAACACTTGAAATACTTTGATTGATAAATCAACTTCAAATAAATAGATAAAAATTAAAAAAGAAACCTATTCTACCATCTTATATATGAGATGATTTACAGACAACTTTTTTTCTAACTACGCCCGGAGCCCTTCTAGGGTTACTGGTCAGTTTCAAACTCGGATAAAGTTCGATTGGCTAGACATGGGAGTTAGTGACCCTCTGCGTCACGTAGGAAACCAACTAGATAAAAAATAAACGCTAATCGAAACAAAGAAGAATATTTTTTTTTTATGAATCATATGATTCATTATATTATATAAATACAACAATTTAAATATTCAGTTAGTTATATCAAAATGTATATAATTAGCTATTCATTCTAGTTAGCGCTTTTTTGGCAGCTAGACAATCTGGACTATTTCTATCCAACACACACACAAAGAAAATGCAAGTAGGGATGGCCAGTGTATCAACAGCTTTTGCAGCAAAAGGAAAGGCATAATTCATAGATGCAACACAATATGCACCAATCAAAGCGTACTTGACGGAGAAGTTTTGGAAGAAGTAAAATCCTTTACACAGCATTATTGATGAACAAGGTAGATCTGATGCTGATGTAAAGTGAACGCAAAATATCAGAAGAACAACGAAAGCTCCACAACCAAAACAAGCAGCTCAGAGAACCAAACACCACCATCACAATCATCCACCTGAGCTACAAGTTTTCTCCATCAACTAACACTAAAATCACAATTTTTAATACAAACGTCAAAGCCATTCCTATTCTTTGTAGCTGAAACCTTGAAGAACTAGGAAAAGCATTGTCCAAACGATAGAGGTGTTTTATTAATAGTAGTCTTAAAAAGATACAGATGATCTGTTTACCAGACAGCAGCATCAGAAGCAACCCATTGTGGGAAAGGATAAACCCGGTTCCATGTGAGGAAGAAATTAGGAAGAAACACTGCGGAAATAATCCAACTTGGAATCCTCAAAGTTGGAAGAAAACAGGTTTATCAAGGAACAGGTTACACGAAGATTTGGGAGCAGATATCAAAAGAATGAATAGCAAGTGATAGGAAATTCAAAAAAAGGTCCAGAACAGACTAAGTGAGAATGTTGGCCGGCTGCCTATGCTGCATTAGGGGTAACATGAGTAAGTAAGTAATGAATAATTGATTTTATCGGTTGAAATTCTCAATTGTTTTAGTATTTGATTAGATCAGTGGGTTGAAGTTGTTTGTTTCACGGGAATAATTATAAATGCACTAAATCAAAGGAAATGTATATACTACGTTTTTAGAGTGATGCCTCATCGCATGAAGTTGGCTTATTCACCTTATCCACTCCGCTTTGTTTAACCTTTACGCTTCGCATTCTCATGTCTGTCTGCTAAAATGAATGACTTTATGAAATAAATTCATCCACAAAACTGTGTTTGACTTCTTATCACCACCACCACTGTCGCACAAACTGGGCTCGCCCAAGTATGATATATAGCAATTGAAGAGATTTATTTCATAGCATATTTCAATTCCTAAACACCAGATTTAGATCGCTGGCTACTAAAGTGGCGAGTCCTATCACATCGAATCTAATAATGGTTTCGAGGTAGAATTAGTTGGGTTTTTTTTAAAAAAAAAATGGAAACCACTAGCAACAAAAAGAGTACAACATTCTTATTTCACAAAAAATAGTAATCCCTATTGAAATGGACAATACGAGCAAGGAAAAAAACCAAATGATCGAACCATAAATCCATATTTCAATTGTAACTTACTAGAAAACCACCTTCACTACAATATTTATAAGTAAACCAACCAACAATGAAAAATACAGTTTGAAAGGATAATAGTTGATAAAATATATATGTCCATGCTGGAAAAGAATAATCTTTCTCTTTTAATTCAATTCGATTAGTTAATATAGAGATAATTAATAAAAAACAAATCACTGGCGTAAATACAAGCCAACAAATACGCCAATACCAATTCGGTCGTTCATTAATCATCAATCCAATATCACGTCGAAATTGTTTTAAACCTAAACAATAAGGTGATCAAAATAAACAGTGATAATGTACCAGTGAAATAAAATATCATCAATATGTAATTTATACATATATATATATATATATATTTATGTCGCTTACTCTCACCCTTTCTCTTTCTCCTAGTCATCGACTGGATTATGAAAACGTCAACATCTGGAGGGAAGCACGGTATCAACTGGACAGTTAGGACGCAGCTGGACGATCTGGACTTCGCAGATGATCTGGCTCTCCTATCGCACACTCAACAACAAATGCAAGAGAAGACGACCAGTGTAGCAGCAGCCTCTGCAGCAGTAGGTCTCAACATACATAAAGGAAAAAGCAAAATTCTCCGATGCAACACAACATGCACCAACCAAATCACTCTTGATGGAGATGCCTTGGAGGACATTAACACCTTTACATATCTGGGCAGCATCATCGACAATCAAGGTGGATCCGATGCAGATGTGAGGGCACGGATTGGCAAAGCGATGGCTGCATTTCTACAGTTTAACAATATCTGGAACTCCAAACAGATATCAATCAACACCAAAATAAGGATTTTCAATACAAATGTCAAGACAGTTCTAATGTATGGAGCGGAAACATGGAGAACTACCAAAGCCATCATCCAGAAGATACAAGTGTTTATTAACAGTTGTCTACGTAAAATACTTCGGATTTGTTGGCCGGACACCATCAGCAACAACGAACTGTGGGAGAGAACAAACCAGATTACAGTGGAGGAGGAAATGAGGAAGAAGCGGTGGAAGTGGATAGGACACACACTACGAAAAGCACCTAACTGCGTCACGAGACAAGCCCTCACATGGAATCCTCAAGGCAAAAGGAAAAGAGGAAGTCCAAGGAATACATTACGCCGAGAAATAGAGAAAGATATGAGAGGAATGAACAAACATTGGACAGAACTGGAGAAGGAAGCCCAGGACAGAGTTGGTTGGAGAAAACTGGTGGGCGGCCTATGCTCAATTTGGGGTAACAGGCGTAAGTAAGTAAGTAAGTAATATATATTTATATATATTGACTACAGGGTTGAAGAGACTGTCGAGTTCCAATGAAATCATGAATTGGTCGATGTTAGACCACATCATTAGAAAGTAATCTGAAAGCACTGGACGTCCGTTTCGTCTTCTTACATAAGACTCATTAGCAGTGCGTATCCACGACCCCCACTCGTTGGAATAGAACCCAGTGCCTAACATTGATCGATTTGTGCTTTCACAAAAATGTATGTAAATATTTTATACTACAAATGATTCTGAAGAGCAATCTTTTGTACGGATGTTAATTGAGCGAAACGGAGCTTTCTAGTTAAATTAATCATCCAGTTAAACAACAATCTGTTTACATTGACAAGGTAGTATAGTAACTAAGTGATCATAATTATTTTGCAGTATATGAAAAAGTTTGATAAAGTGTTACTGACCCAATATAATTGACCGTATCTGTGTGCAGAGAGAGTATATATAACAGGAAATGAAGTGAAGTTGATAAAAGAAACTGTGATGGAAGATACTTTTATCCATGAAAAAAAATTCATGAATCCATAGAACGGTGATAGTTTATTGTGACGTAGTACGATTTCATCATTTAGCATGTTTGTTACAATGTAAAAAGATAAGTTGCATGGTCATCATCATCAGTGAAATGTACTATGCAATCAATCACGGTCATCATCACGATTCGACAGACCAAGTAACTGCAGTAACTGCAGTAAGTAATAAAATAGATTTTGTGATATTATCCTGTTTTAAATAAAGTAGAAATAATGTTTTCCTGATAGACTGATATTTTACATCGAAAGAAAACCAACATTTGCCAAACTCTTCCAAACAGTGACTAGCTTCTAGAAGAAATTCTTGGCGTTCTTGTGAGATACCATGACTAGGTGTCAAGTTTAATCGAATTGGTTGTGAAATACCTATCCACAGAAGACAACAGATGGTCGTACAATAATATCATGGATGAATTGAATAGAGATAGAAACACCGTTAAATGACAGCGCAATGGTACAAAGGTAGGGCAATCTTGTGCAAGATCAAAGGTTGTGGATTCGATTCATGCGTTCGGAAGGATGCGCATTACTATGGAGTCTCACACTAGGACAAAACGAGTCTCGAGATTGCAAGCTCCGTTGACGGTCTAACATTTGTCGATTCATGCTTTTAATGCAACTCAACAATTTCGAAAACCCAACACTGACTGAAAAACTACCGTTGTTGGCTTACTAGTGACAGACTTCAAGATATTTTGGAAGCGCTTAGTGAGAAATCGTGAATGGTGGAGTTTAAACATGTCATTACCGATGGCATTAAATAATTACTATATTAGATGCAAAACCAAGCAAATGCCGTGGAAATTTATTCACCAACTTCATTGCAAAATGAATGAAGTTGAAATCGATCAATTGAATGTCGGACTAACAGAACTAATGTAAGATTTTCTGATATAGATAGAATAGCAGACCAATTCACACCAACGTCTTATAAGATTTAAATCGCGTAAGTAATGGGATGGCTGGGTTCATCACTTTGTATATAAAAAGTGTATAAAGTATAAAGAGAAGTTTGCTTAAAATATTTGTAAATTATCTAAAAACCTGTTAGTAGTACTTTTGCTTCATATGATGAAATAACTAAAATGCTTTATTTTCATCACAGATAATTCAAACATTTCAATGAAAGCTAGTGTTTGGTACACTACTACAAGTTGTAAAAACTAACGCATCTTATTTTGTGATTACACAGAAGACAAGGATGAGACCAAGACATGAAAGACAATTATTTCAGTTAAAATCATTTCGAAATGTTCAACATGTCTCAGAGATCATTTTTTTAAAACACTTGAGATTGATATACTTTTTTCTCAATTTTTTTCACATGTCTATTCATTTCCTCTGGACAACTTTATTTCCTTCAGCTCAATTAGTCGGAATGCATTTATTTTATTCGCAAGATACAGAGAAGTAAAACAAAATGTGCATCATTACAAATTTTATAAAACACTATTATTTTTCATGTAAAATCATTCATATTCAAAAATCATATCAAGTCAATGTTCAAGCGGTTAGTTTTAATTAATGCAAACTAATTAGTTTGCCATGAAGATGATGATTGTAAGGCTTTTAGAACTTGGAATGTTATTTTTTTAAACATGTCGAAATATCTACTACAATCAATTTTCAGAATTTTCTCTCTTAATTCAACCAGTATAAAGATTGAGTATATAAAAAGATCTTCATTTCAAAGTTTTTAAAATTTAAAATCGATTAATCAATGACTAATATTCATTATCAAGTTTGTCTACTTCATTTGATGTTGATGCTATTTCATCAATCAAGTTGAAAGTATAAACACTACACTAAGCTAAGCAATTCGACCTTGTTTAAACAACAATCTTAGTTTCAAGCAGTTGAAGGCAATTAACACTGGAGAATTTTACATGTTGACGAATTTGTGTTCAAGTTCACTTCTGGCGCTGACTGGTTAACAGTGGTGCCATTGATAGTAATGGTGACTCTTTTTTTCTACGCAATCTGTTAAAGCTAATCACTAGTGTTATTCTTAACCACTATTTGAGCTTAGTTTATTTCATGATAAAAGCAACCAATATAGATCAAGATTTTTAATTATTATTATTTCAGTATTTTGAATTTAATCCTTAAGTGTGATTAGTCTCTGCAGCATTTCTACAATCGAAAAAATATCTAGAACTCAAAATAGCTATCAGCAAACACCAAAGTCGAAATTTTCAATACAAATGTCAAGACAACTCTACTGTTTGGGGTGAAAACTTGGAAAACTACCAAAGCCATAATCCAGAAGACACAAGTGTTTATTAACGGTTGTCTACGGAAAATACTTTGGATCAGTTAGCCAGACACTGTGAGCAACAACCTACTATGGGAGAGAGAGAACTAACTAGATTCCAGCGGAGGAAGAAATCAGGAAGAAGCACTGTTAGAGTACAAGACACACAATCAGGAAAGCACCCAACTGCGTTGCAAGACAGGCTTACGCCTGTAATCCTTAAAGTCAAAGGAAAAGAGGAATGTTAAAAAGCACTACACTGTGAGAAATGGAGAGAGATATGGGAAGAATGAACAACAATTAGACGGAGCTAGGGAGGAAAAGCCCCAGGACAGAGTATGTTGGAGAAATAAAAAAATCAAACAAATGTGTCTGAACAAAGTATTCGACATTGAACTTACCGTATATGTATGTAATGACAACTGTCTCAGTTAATGCAACAACTAATGGAGCATAACCACTCATTACACTGTCATATATTGTGACAAGATAATATCCACCAGCACAAACCAATGGTAATCCCATGAGAAAATTCAAACAGCATACTGATATCCTGTAAATATGTCGAAATATAACGTATGATAAACACGATTAAAATAAGTTACCAATGAGTTTCATACAATATGGTGTCATATTAACAAAAGACCATTGTATAAAATGCCCTACAGATCTTGTTTGGATCATGTCAACTTGTATAAATATGTATGTAAACCCAAGTTTTAACGGTGAAGTTTTGTAATTAGACACAAATATCTTTGATATTGTTATTGATAAGATCAACTATGCCCTTCGTTGTACACACCTACATCCGCAACAAGTTTACCAATGAAAGATCAATGTAACTTTGTAACTACTACGGCAAAAAGAAACACTACCCAATCAAAATCAAATTTATATCACAGTTTACGCCTACGATAAAGTACAATCAGTGGCCCTAAGAAATATTATGCAAAACTTTTTAATTCATACTGATTACTCGTAATAAAATCGGTATGATTTTATACCCCATGTATATCGGATGTTCATACCCAACTCACTCAAACCTATTGGTGATATTGTGGTTTATGTCTGAAACAATTCAAACGAAACATCAGTTTGTTATGTCTTTTCAGTGTTAACTAACTTCATGGTTTCGAACTACTCCAAGGTTTGTAATGTTAGTTTATCTATAAAACTGTCTACATTCTAATGGATTATAAAAACTCAAGAACAATAGGCTATGATTCATTAAAGCGTCTCGAATATCTACTTGTGTGTGATAAAGTGATATAAAGTCATAGCTTTGTTTGTTATCACAGATTATTTCCAAACAGATGCAGTTTTTTTTCCAGTTTATACTTTAAAAGTGGTTGTGTGAATAAGAAATGATATAGGTTAAACAAATCTCACTGAAATCATGAATCACATATCGTTATGCCACCATTAGAAAGATACCTGGAAGCAATGGATGGCCCTGGCATTCCAGTATGAGACACTACAGTAGTGACCATCCACGAACCCTGCTCACGAGAAGCAATCTCAGGACCTTCTGTCGTGCGCGCGAACGCCTAACCTCTAGACCACTGAGCTGGCATCAAACGGTCTTACTCCTCTGACCAACCTCACTCATTGTCTTCGGGAGTTAGTGCCTACGCTCGACAGGGTTGAAATCTTAATGTCATGGCTTCGCACTAGAACTCCGAGAATTTCCTGATGAAGTCAGTCACCCGTGAGCACATTGAGCAATATCCATTATAGAGATACGGAGATCGCTGTTTTCGATTGAAATCATGAATCGACCATTGTTAGACCACCGTTAGAGTGATCAAAGTTAGGCATCAACACTATTGGATGCTGATTCAGTGATCGGGCGAGGCTTAAGGTCTTGGGCCCCATTTCCGAGAGTGGCGGTCTCAGATGCCCACTGCCGAATAGTTACATACTAGGACGACACGATCATCCAGTGTTTCCAGGATTGTTATAATGATGGTCTAACAATGATTGATTCGTGATTTCAATGAATCGATAGTTGTCTTGTTCTCTGAAGAGATAATACAAGTTTACAATAAACATATCTACTGCGTGTCACATAACACCACGGCCAATATTGTAAATTACAAAATTGAAAGTAAAACTTATCGCTCGCTTATAGATAGACAGACAGATGCAACGTAGAACTTCGTACGTAAGTACATCAGTTCATGTTGCCATACCACATCAGCACAGAGATGTAATTGTCAATTCAAATCCAATAGTAGAAGAGGTAGTAGGTATTAGGAGTAATCGGAGAGGTTAGGATTAGAAGATATTATTCAAGAAGTATGATTGAATGAGAAAAGTTTCGAAAGTCAAAACTAGAGTGGTTGAAGAACCCAGAAAATTAGGATTTGAGAGAACACAGAGAATAAATGCACCGGCACCATTGCGAACGATTTCGAGCCATGTCATTCAGGGTCTCTAACCATTGATTATTATCATCTCGCGGACCCCAACCAGGTAGTCGACAATTACCGACATGGCTCACTCCACTCGTCAATGACTTCATGGATTTCTGCCATGTTTTGGCTTGGCCGCCCCTAACTTTCTTCCAACCTATTCCTACACTACAAAACAAAGCTCGATGAGGCAGTCGGTGGTTGGGCATACGCATCACATGTCCCAACCACCTCAACTGATGAAGTTTCATTACTTCATCTATTGATCTGCCATCCTTACCTAGCACCCGATTCCTAATAACAGTGTTGCTCACTCGGGTGTCCCACGATATAAGAGCAATGCTTCGAAGACACCTATGATCGGAAACCAGTAACCTACGAATATCTTCTACTCTGACTGGCCATGTTTCACAGCCATATAGGAGAACGGAGCGAACTGCTGCACAGTACACTCGTCCTTTGATTAGAGAACGGATATCACGCCTACGCCATAAGTGACGCAGGTTGGCAAAAGCCAATCGAGCCTTCTGTATCCGAGCTGAGATTTCGTCAGTCACCAGGCCATCGGCACTGATGAGACTCCCAAGATAAGTGAAGCGGTCTACACGTTCGACCACTTCACTCCCTATCACTAGTTCAGGTGCCGATGAAACCCAATCTTGAAGCAACATTTTGCATTTCGAGGGGGAAAACCGCATCCCGAACATGCTTGCATTGTTGCTTAGGGTGGTCAGAAGACTCTGCATTTTGTCAGCGTCTTAACCAAGTAGGACAATGTGCTTGCTTATACAGCTGGTTATAGAATTATAGCTGAAAAAAAATCGTTGTGTGTAGTCAAACATGTCAATCTATAAACTGCATCAATATAATTGTGGCTTTTTTTCTGTTACTAATGTTCACTATTTGTGTATAATATGTTATACACAAAAAGGTTGATTTTAAGTGGCTAAACTGAAGCTAGGATATATGCCAGTTGTTGTGATAGCTTTTTAAAAATCTAGAATCATGCTCATCATAGTCAGTCAGCCGATTGGACCAGTAAATAACGGTAAAGAAGCCAATGAAAAATGTGTATCGCTTTCGGATACTGAATAACTTGCCAATTTTATTACAACAAAAAATTAACGCAATCAAGTTTCAAAATGGTCCAAAGGGGCATCGAAGGTAGTGTAGAAAACAATTCATACATTATCTTCAGAGTACTCTCCGACTAGATAGCTTTTAAATCTAAAATATAAGTCAATTTTACACAGTCAACTGACATTGACATGACCATGCAGTCAATCAGTCAGATACAACGTAGAACTCCGTACTTACGAACATCAGTCCAAGTTGCCATAACCCATTAACACAAAGACGCAATTGTCAATTCAAAATCACATAGTAGAAGTATAAGCAATATTCTGAAAGAATAGGGTTTGAAGATGTTATTCAAGGAGTATTATCCAGTGAATAAATGAATAAATCGCAAGCGATTTTGAGCAATGTCATTCACTTTCTAACTATCGGTCACTATTATCTCATGGACAGCAACCAAGGAGTCTATACCTACCAACATGGTTTAGTCAACTTGTCAGCGAATTCATGCATTTGTGCCATGTTTTGGTCTTGGCCGCTCCCAGCCTTCTTTCAGCCTATGCACTAAATCACAAAACATCACTAGACAAGGCAATCGATGGTTGGGAACACGGAACACATGTCTCAACCACCTCTTGTCTACTCGGTGGCTCCAGGATACATGAGCAATGCTTCGAGGACATCTATGATCGAATACCAGTAACCTACGAATATCCACGCTTCTTACTGGCCATGTTTCACACCCAAAGACTAGGATGAAGCGAACTGCTACGCAGTATCATCATCCTTTGGTTAGCAAATGGATATCCCTCCTAATCCATAAGTGAGGCTATGTTTACTTAGTTCAATTTATTTCTTAGATTTGAATTCATCAAATTACACTGTTATTATTTAATGTTGCTAAATTTAATGTTTACTATTCCATATTAAAATGTTAGTTATTAATCATAGAAATAAGCAATGAACATGAAAAAAAAGTGAATATAAATAAAAAAGTACTTTGAAAAGGATAAAAGAAAAAGAAAGAGAAACGAACAACTTAACCTTATGGAATCAAGTTTTCTTTTTCGCATTGGGAATTTCAAACAACCTGAATTTGTCCTGTTTCATATATCAGTAAAATGATTTGTTTTTATCTCAATCCTACCCTTTTTTTCTTTCCATAACATTAAACTCAATTAATTCACATGACCTGAAATTTATTATTATTTTCTCAACAAACAATCTAGGTCCATCTTTGTTGAATAAATCTGTACATTAAAATAGATCTTTATTTTGCATTTATCTTTTTATGATGTGAACTTGAGATTTTCACCTTGAATTAATTTTGATGTGAATAATAATGGATGAAAAGTAATCGAAAAGGGAAAATGAAACACTGAAATAGTGTACCATTGTTTGTTTTCATGACTTTTAAATGAATAAACTGACGAAAAGAAGGAGTAAATATACGACCACTTTTTCTTCCTTAAAATGGAGATCACAAATCCGCTCTAAGTAGACAAGCATTGTACACCAGAAAACGATGGACAGCCTCTTTTACGTCGTTTGATGAGACTCTTCTACAGTGTACATTTTAGTGTTAACCAAGTATTGAATCCAGAATCTTTAGGTCTCGATGCAAGTGATAATCCTTTGGTTGGTAACCTAAGTCTAATCGCTTTGTTAATACATACTGCTGACGACTTTCCATACTACAATGATGCAATAGTTGTCCAATACTCCTCGGTTTTCAATGGTCACTCTCAACTTCGGTCGGTTCTTGTTATCTCAAGCACGAAGATGGAAAGGATGGTAATACTGCCGGAACTAATTTATGGAAGGCTGGTAGGGGACCTTTAGACTCAATATCAATCAGGGCAGAGAGAAGCTATGAGGTAGTGGACTCCATAGGAACTCAGTAAATAACACAGTGGCAATAGTCGTCCTAGGCAGAAGTGCAATTGGTTAGATCAAAGATTCAGTAATTTCTAATTCGAATAACTTCTACAGTTGCGATAAACTGATGTGGTTTTTTTTTAAAAAAAAAATCAAACACACCGAAATGCAATTTTACGTCTTTCTGTTAGATGTACACCCAATCGTCTCAATTCATCTTGTATGCCAGAAATAGTGGTTTCCAATATAGAAAATTGTGTGCCAAAACCAAGCGTTATCATCATCAAGAAGAATAATACCGACCATAAACTAGAAAGTGGCATATTTGTGATTGCTTCAGGATAGACGATGAAAGCAAGTCCAGGACCTTGATGTTGAAAATGACAAAAATAATAATGATATTAATAATAATAATACAAATACACTTCAGTGATCATCACGCTAGTTTTACTAGTTCAAATATTCAAATTTGGACATGGTTGTGGCTAGAGATTATTAGTTTCTCAGCAGCATGTTTAATAAATGTTTTTTGTCGACAATAAAAAGGTAGTACACCTACCGAAACATACTAAGCACCTATGTTGATGATAACATTGTCAGTAATGTTTATGTGGTTTTTTTTTAAAAAAAATTTTGATGGTCATATTCATCAAAAATTTACAATCCAAAGGCTAAATAAACAAAAAACAATTCTCAATCTTATTCATATATCAGTAATTCAGATGAAAGTAATAACCATTAAGTTAAACAACAGTTCAACATTAGCAGATAGAGAACTTCGATATTCTTATTAATTTATAATTAATTGAACCGCAAAGCTATTATTATACCACCACTTGAATAGAAAGTATCATTTAGTAACCTGTTTATGCTTTTACTGTTCTTTTCAGATGTCCGAAAAAAAATGTTTATTATCACACACATGCGGTTAGCTGGTAATTTCTTTACAATTTAAGTTTTTATTGAATTATTGAGCCAAAATAATAATAATAATCCTATCATTTTGGATAATAATGTTTCAAAATTTATATCATATGATATTGTGGTGTGAGCTACTAATAAGTAGTATATGACGTGAGCGTCAACGTAATGTCCGGCAGAGGAAGATGGGGGAAGATCAAGAAAGGAAGAGTTAGAAAACAATGGAATTTGTATGAAACGCATGAATAGTGACAATGGATTGATGTTTGGCAACAGGAACAGTCCAGTTCGATAGGATGAACTGATCTTTTGCAAATGAACAATTTACGATATGGTTTTCCGATTTTACTAAGTAACTCTGTAATTTTCGTTAAATACTATTCGGTTGCCCCCACCTGTGTTCTCGTTCACTACAGAAGTCCTAAACATTCCAGTTAATTATCTATTCGCCGTCATGAAATATGTGTATGAATAAATTGAATTGTACAAAACATACAAAATCAACTTGATTCGTATGGAGGACAGAAAGATTATCTATTCCACAAAATCTTCGATCGGTCTAACCAAACAAATCATCCACACACAGACACGCATCCAAAGTCAACATCAATCAAAGTGAAACAGCAGCAGCAACAACAAGAACAACAACTGAAGAACACGAGAAAACGTCAACAAGAAAAAAGATGTAAGGGAGACAGTAACAAATACACTGATAATTCGTACAAAAAATATTCTAACTATATCATTTAAAATGAACACGAACATACACACACACAAAAATCGAAATCACCTACCACTGGATGCAACTTCAGCAACGGTCGTATTTTTCTGATAGGCCATAAAACCCAAATTAGAAAAGATCACAAAACCAGCATAAACCGAAGTTGCACAATTAATAATTGCCACAATGACAGCATCTCTATATATTCAATAATAAAGATAGTAAAGTTCTAGAATTAAGTGATAAATGTAAAAAAATAATTATAGTGGGAAAAATAGCAGTAACAATAATAATAATAATGTTTGTTACGTAAGCTATGTACTATTGGTTATTCATAAATGAGTAGTGTATTAACTACCAGATTTAATGCTCATTGAATTCTATGGATCAAATTATAAGATGACCACCTCCAATGGTCTGGTCTACAGTGCTGACTTGATATTATACATGTTCGAATATAAGGTGGTTGCAAGTGATCAGTGGGGTTAAAAACCCTAGGTGTATGATTCATGCTAAGCTAGCATACCTCAATAGGTTTAACTATTGTCTAGAATGAAATGAAACTTTGCTCAAAAAATCTAACATTCATCATCCAGGCTAATAGAGTGAATCAACATTATAAAATAGGACAAAACTGACGTTGGTCAGGTCATTAAATAGTGACAAGTCAATTAAAAAATATGTGTTAAAAGAGATAAGTGGACACCTGAAAAATCTAGTAGCAACTTCTCATAATGTGGCGTTGGGTAACATGGGAAGATAACAGATATGAATCGCTCGCTGACAGGTGTCAGGTAGCACGAAACATAGGTCTATATATTCTTGTAGACTACTTCCAAAAGCCTAATGTAATGATATGTCAATAGTGGTTATCTACAAGCCAAGTATTCTGAACGTTACCGATTGAAGTGGTATTCTTAATCCTCATTTCCATCGTTTACTTGGAAAAACAATAGTGTTTTGTTACAATGCTAAAAATGGGACTATTCCATTTCTAAAATCTGCATAACCTCTGATAAGAAAAACATTGTTTCAGAACTATGAGCTCAAAAAACCACTTAAGATAATGATTCTTAGTCTGAGTTTACTTAAGTTTCAATTCTTAAATACTGGTAACAGAAGATGGCTTAAAAACTTTAGCTGGTACGGTCAAAAAGGCTATACTGATGTTAGTTTCCAAGTTATTTTAAACTTAACTAGTTGATGTAAGATGGCAGTAGACTCAAGGACGCGCATTTCATTCTACTTGGGACTCCAAGCTCAGAGTGCAAAATCAACTGTGAATCGCAGATATATATGCAGCTGACAAGTCACGAATAAAACAACACGAGTGTCCAGGATTCTACTGTTAGCCACTATACATTTCTGATATCTTTATTATGATGCTTACAACTTTTTTAAAAAATTATTCAGAATCTACACCTACCCACTAATTCATATCTCGTTCATGTTATTCTACTGTATATCACGTCATTCCCGATTTGTAAATGTCAGCCTATTTCACCCCATGTTAACCATATTTATTCTGATTATGAATCTTACAATTTCATTTTACGTATAGATCTAGAGTTAGGGTCAACACTTCATATTAATCACCTCAACACTAACGATTTTCATTACAAATAATCTTAAATTTACATGCTAAAATATTCAACGATGTATTTCGCCTTATTATTAGTATTATTATAAGTAGTAGTAGTAGTAGCATCTGTATACTTGACCGAATAGCAATATAGTGATGCTGGTGATCTGTACATGATCCACGGACAACAAAGAGACTGACTAAGTCCTTAATTTCAATCGGGAGATTCAAACAACCAATATCAATGAATTGGTTAGAATGGCACAACCATCAAAGGATACATTTTAATAGCTTTCGTATATCCTCGAAGCTGTTTGTTTCAAACATAGGTAATCAATATGGCGTCTCAAAAATAATCGATAGGAAACAAGGAAGGGAAATAGAGCTTTGAAAAATAGCAGGTAGTGTGAATAGAAACAATATACAAATCTATTTTTACTATAGAGTTATTGTCTAGAGATTAAGCGTCCGCGAAAGAGACCAAAGATCCAATGTTTGCTTCCCGCGAGTAAGGGTTGTGGACGCGCATTGGTGATGAGTCCCATACTAAAACGAAATAGCCTCCCAGTACTTCCAGGTTCCTAATAGTAATCTAGCACTGATTGATTCGTGATTTCAACAAATCTATTGTCAAACTTTAGAATATTTTCAGCATAGATTCTTGCAGTCATAGAATAATCAAAGATTTTCAATTATTGACTGACATGCTTTACACCACCATAGAAAATCTAAAAGAATTGAACAGCTACTTCGTTCTAGTTAATAATAACCTTAGTACAACCATAATTTCAGTTTCGAATTTTCAGGATTTCACATAGAGTTTACAACCATAAAATGTACTTAAGCTACAAAATGTGTTACATTATTGAATCATATAAACAACCACGATCGAATTACATTCGACAATAAGGATTATGACACAATAGTGAGTACCATATGATAAATTACATGAACAATGTTTGAACTAGGAAAATTGAATATTCATACGCAATTAATAAAAGTAGAAATAAAACTTGACATGCAACAATAGGAAAGAGTATAGCAATGATATAGCGGTGCTATCCTTCACATACCTGCAACAATTATTCTTAAATTTATTATAACTGGACACTGTTATCAAACCACCGTTGCAACAACTCAAAGAGAAGAAAATCTGTGTAGCAGCATCAGCCCATACTTGTGGATCTGTTAAACGTGAAAAATCAGGTGTCAAGTAATAAAGTACACCTGCTCCTGAGCCTGGAAGAAGTGCTCCTCGTATAAGAAGAACTGTTAGCATGACATATGGGAACAGAGTTGTGAAATAAGAAACCTACAGTACATATATACATATAAAACAATTTAGTGATGTATTGGTTTCATGTTTGAAATAAAAAAAGAATTCCTTGAAGAAAAGTGATTATACACCAAGTCAAGTACTCAGAGTAAGAAGAATAGATTTCTTCCTTTCATATAGCAATGATTTCACTCGTTTTCTATTAAAATAAGGATACTGAACTTGTAATGTGTGTACTAATCTTCACATTTATAAGAACACAAATGTCAATACCAACGTCACAATACCTGATAAATCAGTTCTGCTAGTTATGAGTATTTGTTTTCCAAACTAACTTGTACAGTTGTTGTGTAAGAAAAGTTTAGTCTTGTCTATAAGCATGGGAATTGCAGTTTATGTACTAATGTGTTGAGCTTACAAGCTTATTCCAGCTTCCGGACAAACTAATTAAACTTTTCTGCCTGAGTCATATTCACTTGTCTTTCGACCTTGTCAGCCATGGTTGTCATGGTTGTTTTGTATGCGTACTTTGCTTATCACGTGTTTAGCCTATTTTTGCCTCACCCATTAATGTTTAGTCATGACTCATCGCATTGGATTGGTTCACTCGCCTGCTCCGCTCCATTTCACATTTCTTTGCTTTTACGCTCTGTCTTCTTATGTCTCTGTGTGTGTGTGTGTGAACGATTGCTTGAAATAAATTCATCCAACTGAATCTACATTTGGTTTTTCGTTATGGCCGTCGCACAAATGAGGAAGGGAAAATTTATTTCATTATTATACTACTCGATAATTCCTAAATATTGATGTCAAATTGCGGTCCATTTTTGAACTTCGATATGAAATGTTTGTTGTCATGACCAAACAGTGTTTTACGGATACATAGTTTTAAGTAGTTTTATTTTAATAAATAAAGAGATTCTTATCACAGTATATGAATTTAAACATGATCATGACAAGATACATACTACACTTTCACAATATTTGACTCTAAGTGAATTATACACTTGATTCTTAACTTTTCTTATAATGTCTATTTCTATTTTATTTTTATAATTTACTCATTGTCAATACATGAAGAATAAATAGTATATTTTTACATTGAAAATGTATATTATGCCACTTTACACAAATAATATCATTTAAAACTATTGTATAAATCTTTCAAATTATGATGAATATATTTCAGCGTAATGTAAACAAAGATAAACGATTCATTTCAAGAGTTTCAATAATAATGACTTACTTTACCAAGAGATTGGACACCTTTAATAACCGCTAATCCACATAAAATCCAACAAGTTAAAAGGCATAAAGATAATTCCCAATTAGGGCCACCAAACTCTTCAAAACCAGATGATAATTTAAGTACTCGATTACTAATTAAAAACAAGAAAATTAGTATTTCAGTAAATAATTTATTTAGATGGGGGGGAATTATTCATGTTACTCAGCTTTCAAATCATAAGCTTAGTATAGGTAAGATATAGTTTAAAAATCAACCGATTTCAATTGGGAAACCAAAAAAAAATAATCATTAGACTGCCGTTTCATTTTCGTGTGGAACCCCACAGTCCATGCCCAATCCTAAAAACCCTAGGGAACAAACTCAGGATTTACATGACTTTTTGTGCGGATTAGACTTTAAGACAACTTGGTTGAATACTGTTTGGGAGTCTTATTCTATGGGGAAATGTATCCAATGTATTTTGGTTGATAATACTATTCAGCTAAAGCCACTCGCTGATATACAACTACAAAGTCCTTAACTCCTTTATGAATGTACTTTTTTTTTATATTTGCTGAAATCTGAATTCCAAATATGCTAATCTATAGTTCTGATATAATAAAGTTTCAGCAAATGAGCTGAACGCTTTCCCAGTTGAATAGGTAAATAATTGTCAACAGGAAACTGTTACATACGTATCTCCATGAATAACAATCAAATTTAAATTCTAATCTAACATAGCACTACTATCGAACTTGAAAGGTACATATTTTGATAAACTGATCGTAAACAAAGATACTAACTGCGAAAATTGAACCCTATTCTGTTTATCAGAAAAAATAACATACAAGAAAGGATGCAAATGAGATTAAGGTGAGTAAACTTTATCGGTAACCGTAGGGTAATAATCAAGGGTAGCGAATCGGTTGATGAAGTAACGATTCTTCATGAATTAAGGTAGTTAAGATGTGTGTTAATTAAGCCTAGTCGCTGATAAGAGTGGTTCAAAATAACGACATAGGAGGTTTTAAACCGAAAAGTGGTATCTGTCTGACTACTGATCTGAGTCATGTTGATAAATACGGACTATCTAGTAGTGATCGACGCGGTTACTGAGATCAATGGTTGATTAAGAATAGTTCACAGATGCACTCCCCTTTTATCTTTCATTCATTTCTGAACTCCTTTATATAAACCTTTCCACCGTGTATTTTGATAACATTTTCTCAATGTTCAGTCTTTTTAATCATGATTGATACTACCGTATTCCAATCTTTGTTTGAGTCTTGTTAATTTTATCTCATTGTTATGGTAATTTGGACGAACGCATATCTGTGCCAGGGTCTACTGTGGTCATATACAGCTTATAAATGCAAAATCATATTGATAACTCCAAATAATGGTTTCTTGTTATCACT
The DNA here is from genome assembly GCA_944470395.2 of Schistosoma turkestanicum. Taxonomy (NCBI): domain Eukaryota; kingdom Metazoa; phylum Platyhelminthes; class Trematoda; order Strigeidida; family Schistosomatidae; genus Schistosoma; species Schistosoma turkestanicum. The sequence goes on from OX103979.1 coordinate 60,139,739, forward strand.
GTTGAGATAGCTCACTTCAGTTCAGTGGTATTCTATGAACGTCATTAGGAGTCTAGATAATTTATAGGTATCCACTGTGATTAGTGTAGTAATAATTGCTCCATGGGTTCAGATTACAACTGTATTAAAACCATTAAATTAAATTGCTAACGAAGTTTGAAGCACTTGAATAGAAACAAACGGACAATATGTATTTATCATATTAAATAAGAGTTAAATCCAATCCTAACTAGAACGTATCATCAACTGAATATACCTAAATTCTTGAAATGACGTTCCTATTTAGACTCAAATCTATTTTCTATTGGCTGAGATTATAAGGTCTACTGAGTTATGATAACCAAATCAAGGATGTCTTTCAACAGCCCTGCATTATGTGGGGCTGAATAATTTATTTGTACAGCTTTTATTGTCTTTCTACACAGTATCATCAGCACAGTGTTGGACTATTTTAAAAACTATTTTTAAAGCTAACGGGGTGTTTCGATGCATCATTTCAAGGAGCTCAAATGTTAGCAGGAATGTTTAGATTCAAATCTAATTGTAAAATCGCGAGAGTACACAAAAATCCGTCACAATAAATAATACTGACAATTTATGTATCATATTTACAATTATTGGGAACGAAACGCAAGTGAAATAAAAGATGACGAAATATTTTCGCTCTCATTTCGATTAACGATTAATTTATAAATTATGATTATCATTGAAAATTTGAAAGTATCAAACAGCTATTTCGCCTTTGTATGATAGAGCTGCTTAGGAATGTTAATCCACGATCCTACAACCGGGAATCTCATCTTAAACCTTAGAATCAAACTACCAACCAACTAAAAAGAACCAATGAAATAAGTAGTTCATTCAAAGATGCAAATCACTGGATCATTTCTAGATTGCATTTTAACGTTTGGTTGAAAAACAATGCATATACAGCTTATGTATATAATAAGTAGTTGATAATAAGGTAATTACAAATATAATGGTGAAGTATGTATAAAAATGAGTGAATCCATTTCAGATACAATACATTTTTGTAACATAACTAGAGGAAATAATCAATATGAGCAGCAAAAAGAAGGGTTGAAAATATAAAAGAATACCAATAAAGATGAGTATGGAGAAAACTATACAACCGAAAAAATTAGGTGTGTATAAATAATTGTAAAATAAAACGACATATAGGAAGATAATTATTATATACATTTCCCATCAGCGCCACCGGTTTTGAAGCACAATAAACAGTTTAGAAAAAAAATATTTTTATTAAGTGTTTAAACCTATTTATAGACTCAAAGCGATCGGCTATTTTTGGCATATCTTTAACCTATGTGGATTGCCATTAGGTTAAAAGCATTCTACGCAGAATTAGATGGTAGCTATTCTCCATTCTTGTTTAACTTTGTCGTAAACATCCTATTAGAGTTAACATTAAGCTCGTCAGATTTTTCAGGGGTTGACCTTCTACCAGGAAAGTCGCTTACTGATCTAGAATATGCCGATGACATAGGTCTATTCGATGAAGACGCTGACAAAATGCAGAGTCTTCTGACTACCATAAGCAACAATGCGAGCATGTTCGGGATGCGGTTTTCCCCTTCGAAATGCAAAATGTTGCTTCAAGACTGGGTTGCTTCGGCACCTGAACTAGTGATAGGGAGTGAAGTAGTCGAGCGTGTTGATCACTTCACTTATCTTGGGAGTCTCATCAGTGCTGATGGCCTGGTGACTGACGAAATCTCAGAAGGCTTGATTGGCTTTTGCAAACCTGCGTCACTTATGGCGTAGGCGAGATATCCGTTTGCTGACTAAAGGACAAGTGTACTGCTCAGTAGTTCGCTCCGTCTAACTTTATGGCTGTGAAACATGGCCAGTGAGAAGAGAGGATATTCGTAGGTTACTAGTATTCGATCATAGATGTCTCCGAAGCATTGCTCGTATATCGTGGGATAACCGAGTGAGCAACGTTGTTATTAGGAATCGGTTGCTAGGTAAGAATGGCAGATCAATCGATGAAGTGGTAAAACTGCATCAGTTGAGGTGGTTGGGACATGTGTTGCGTATGCCTAACCACCGACTGCCACGACGAACTATGTTTTGAGGTGTACGAGTAGGTTGGAAGCTAGGGGCGGCCAGACCAAAACATGGCAGCAATCCATGAAGTCATTGAGAAGTGGACTGAGTCGTGTTGGTAGATATAGACTATCTGGTTGGGGTCCGCGAGATGAAAGTCAGCGATGGTTAGAGACCTTGAACGACATGGCTCAAAATCGTTTACAATGGCGCAGGTGCATCCACTCTTTGAGCTCTCTCAAATCCTAATCTTCTGGATTCGTCAGCACCTCTACCTTTGTCTTTCTAACTTTATCTCACTGAATTATATTTCTTGAATAATATCTTCCAACCCTAGTCTTGTTTATTAACATTAATACCTCTACTATCTTTAGCACTATGGGATTTGATTTGACATTTGCGTCTCTGTGCTAATGTGATGGTATGGCAACATGAACTTATGTACATACGTACGAAGTTCTACGTTGCAACTGACTGACTGACCGATGGTAGCTATCAATGGAATTCAGGACGCGCGTTAAACACTAGTTATCTGAATGTATTCTTCATTTTAGAGGCACGGACCCACTTCCGTCTGATTGAAACGCCGTTTGGCTGTCCACAAAACGACTAGATAGCAGCTAATACTGACCTGTGAAACAGGGTGAATTCAAACTTATCACTACCATCCATATATATTGACAAAATGCTTGTGATTGAATGGCAATATCGAGGCAATCCTCACAAGGCGCACATATGCAAAAAGAGACTGGTTAACTTCAGTTTAAATCATTAATCGGTAAATTTCAAACAATTAATACAAATTAATTAGAATTCCCCTAATTGCATAAGGCAATGTCTACCTAAACTTATTAGCTTTTTGCAGCATAATTAGATTGCTTTCGAGGTGAAAAGTATTAGTCTAAAACCTCAGAATGAATATTTACCCTAAAGGTAGGTAGATACTTTCTGCTAAAGAATCCCAAATAGAATGAAACGTGCGCGCTGGATTCTACTGCCAGATACATTTCATCTACTCCATATTGACAACAATTTCAGTTATTTTTTCATTTACAGACCCAACATATCTGAATGAATCTATAAGTATGGCCAACATACAATATCTTACTTGACAAGACAATCATAAGCACGTGAATATAGATATCAATAAATGTAAGCACAAGGGCAAATTCATTGTCTACTATTAGTGCTGTGAGATTGTCGAGCGATATCTGAAAAGCATTTTTTTTTCTTTAATGAATAAAAAACGGTAGGTAAACGAATGACTTGTGTTATGGTGACTTTGAATCAAAATGTTGTTTTTTAAGCATTTGATTCAATAATTAATATGTTATTTCCTAATGATATTGAGAATAAATTCCTTCATAGTGCATTTCGTTTAATTTAGATTAATTGATCAGTTCGATCAAATTGATTGATCCATCCGCGTGATCTCATTTCATAGTCTACATTTGGTTGTGGTTTATATATATATATATATATATATATATATATATTGGAGTACATTTATCAGCTAGATGACCTTTGAAAAACAATTCGTCAATTGAGGCATAAAAACAATAGCATTTATTACAATGTAGTTTGTATCATTTGAATAGTTTTCATAGAATAAAATATATACACAAAAAAAACAATGCTGTTAAGTTACATGTACTAGACAAACCACTCTATCGGATTATCTGGTGTCAATTAGTAATATAATTGATAAAAATTAACCCTAATTTCATAATGACGTATTCATTAGCACACTAAGTGATCTTGTGTTCATGTCGAAGATGAGAAAGTCGTAGTAGGAGGAGTAGGGAGAGTTAGGTGTAGAGTAGAGTAGAGTAGAGTAGAGTAGAATAGAGTTAAAAAAAAACCCCATAAAAATCCGTAAATTAGTGTCTTATGAATATCTAAAAACAAGTATGATAATTTATTCAAATTAAAAAAAAATATAACAATTAAAATAAACCTGTAAAACTCATAATTTATTGACAACAACAAAAAAAAACAGAAATTTTCTCTTACAAATAATAATCTTCTGATGGTGATTTCGGAGAGGTTATATTACTAGTGTAATTCACTGAAATACAGAGAGAGAGAGAGAGAGAGAAAAAAGCCAACACTGAAACACAAAACACAAAATGTATATTTACATAATTCTCATTGAAATAAGATGAAAATTAAAATGCACTGGGGAACGAACATTAAACTATGCATAATTTATTTAAACTGATGACTGAATGCATGAATTCAATGGAGTGCCACCATATATATACATGTTAGGTCAGTGATATATTTTTGGCTAGCAAACTTTTTCGCACTAAATATTCTCACACATTTTTATTTATTCAACTATCTATCAATCACACTTGTTATGTGTATAATCATCAGATGTTGTGATAAGAACGCGAAATTTGTTTTTTTTTCTTTCTTTTTCATTGATAGATATGATGAAAAAAAAGTGGACTATAACGTGTTTAATTCATAGGTTTTATTTAGTGAAGTTGACGAATTATTAGGTAGAGTATTATTCTACTAGGATTATGTATGATTAATCTGTTTGTCACTCTCTCTCTCTCTCTCTCTACAGAACAATTTTTAGGAACGAAATATCAGACTATAATATTATTATTATCATGATTATCACTAATTGACATGACATGGAAGATTTGTAATTTCTCCCGGATTATTGCATACATGTGAAATTGTATCTGTGTGTATTTGGTCTTTTAGTAAATCAGTTAAAAATATTACCAGCTGAATTTCATTATTTGAAATCTTATAACAATGCATTGACAAGTGAATAGCAAACTTTAGATTTGAGGAGAATATGAACGTCAGTAATTCAAATAGATAGAGTCAAGAGGCTGTGAACCTTAAATTTGGTGAGTGAGTCGGTAAATGGAATAGTTAGATTAGACTAGTTAGCAAGGTGAGCGCATACGCACTTGATAAAATAGGTTTCCCATATGAAGATATAGTACTTAATCTTTCCTGACCTTACAATCAGAGAGACATTAACACTTAGCTAGTACGGAAATTTATTCTACGGGTTCAATGAAGACTACCTGAAACTGTTTAAGAACCAGAACAAAGTGTAGACAATATCTTGTCATTCAAATTAGTGACCGTATAATATGTATGTTGACAGAATACGATCAGCATGAAAAAACCACGCAAATATGACACTAGACAATATATATATAGTCAATCATTTATTTTTCAAAACCGAGTTCAAATTAATAGTTTAGACAAAAACATAAATTATTTTTCATGGTTAATCAGAGAAAACAATTGTCTTAGCTGCTGCGCTTGAACTTATCAGACATCAAACACAAGTCTACACAATATCATGACGATTAGAATTTTTTTTTATAAAAAAAACAGTTAATTGTTTAAAATATGCCGGATTTCAATGGTGTCAATGACATAATTTTGGTAAATTTTTATCAAATGTAATGTTTAATGCAATTAAGTTAAAAACTACAATGAATCATTGTTTTCTAAAACATTGAAGTTATAAAAATAAACTGTACATAAATGGCGATCAGGTTTTGATATAAGTTTTGAATTCGATGATTTATATTACGTGATTGTCTTAGCTGAATAATTCGATAGTGGATGCATAAATGCAAAGGTGTCAAATAATACTGATCAAATAATTTGAATACTGATAAGCATAATCTTATTACTTTCTCATATTGAGTATTGACGACAATTTAAGTTCGTGTGACAAACAGCTTAAACCATTATTTACCAGACATTAAGACTACGAAGGAAGTGATCACTTTTGAAAATTCAAGCTTTATCACACTGAAATATATGAACACATTTGGAGTGTTTTTTCTTTGAGTTTTATGAATGTGATGGCTGAGTGTAGAATGATCATTAGTGAATGAGACAATAATCCCATGTTACGTACCACCTACCACAATATGTAAGCATAAAAGTAATTGGATTGATAACTACTACCAAAATAAATCACTTGTGAATCATGTGTCGAAATCTAGGCTTCTTAAATGACGTTCTTAATATTGCAACATTGCATTTAAAATTTGCATTTTCTTAAATATCTATTTGTATATATCTTTTTTTGAATTTTCATTGTAACTGGAATGTTGAAAAGTCTGATCAGACACGATAAAAAGTATAACAGTTTGACTAAACAAATTCAAGACAGCCCTCAGCAATGAGTTCCGTGTTTTCAAGATCTACTCAATGGAAAGGAAGCTACTATGAAGAGCCATTGGAAAGGGGATCAAGGAGGCGACCAATCCAACATGCCAGGAGGTTCTGGGTCACAAGAAGCACCATCACAAGAAACATGTTAGTACTCTGGATAAGATTCAAGAAAGAAGGCAGCAATCAACATAAGCCAAATAAGAGCAGAGAAAGCCAAGGCACAAGCTGAATATACAGAAGCAAACAACAAAGTGAAGAGGAGCGTCCGAACAGACAAACGTAAATATGTGGAAGATCTAGCGATGGCAGCTGAAAAGGCTGAAAGAGAAGGGAACATGAGACCATCATACAATACAACAAACAAGTTCTCTGAAAACACTATCATAAACCAGGACAACCAATGAAAATTAATCAGCATTACTGAAGAACAGCGAAACAGGTGGGTTGAGCACTTTAAGGAACTCTTGAATCGACTAGCCATACAAAAAACACATCCAACATCGAAGCCACACCCACGGACCTCTCAATCAATGTTGGCCCACCAACAATCGGAGTTGAGGATGGACATGAGACAAATGAAAGCGGCAAGGCAGCGGGACCAGACAACATTCCAGTAGACACTATGAAGGCAGACATGGCAGAAATTGCAAAAATACTCCACATTATCTTCAAAAAGATTTTGGATGAAGAACAAGTACCAACATACTGGAAAGAAGGATACCTGTTCAAAATACCAAAGAAAGGCGATCTTGTCGTGTGAGAATACCAGGTAAAGTCTTCGACAGAGTATTGTTAGACAGAATTAAGGACTTCGTAGACTCCGAACTTCGAGATTAACAGGCTGGATATCCTGAGGATCGATCATGTGCCGACCAAATTTCCTCATTACGGATCATTGTGGAACAATCGGTTGAATAGAACTAATCAATCTACATCGATTTCACTGACTACGAAAAAGCGTTTGATGGTGCGGACAGGATAACTTTATGGAGACTTCTCTTAAATTACGGCGTGTCTAAAAAGATATTCAATATCATACGAAATTATTATGATGCATTAAACTGCGAAATCGTGCACGGAGGACAGCTGACACCCTCGATCGAGGTGGAGACCGGTGTCAAACACGGTTGCTCACTCTCACCCTTTTTGTTTCTCCTGATAATCGGCTGGATTATGAAGACGTCAACATCTGGAGGTGAGCACAGGGTACAGTGGATAGCAAGGATGCAGCTGGACGATCTAGACTTCGCAGATAGTATGGATCTTTTATCGCACAAGCAACAACAAATGCAAGAGAAGACTGTGAGTGTAGCAGTAGCCTCAGCAGCAGCAGGTCTCAACATACTTAAAGGGAAAAGCAGGATTCTCTGATACAACACAACATGCGCCAATCAAATCACACTTGATGGAGATACCTTGGAGGACTTAAAAACCTTTACATCTGGGCAGCATCATTGATGAGCGAGATGGATCTGATGAAGATGTGAAAGCGCGGATCGGGAAAGCAAGGGATGCATTTCTTCAATCGAACAACATCTGGAACTCAAAACAACCAACACCAAACTCAGAATTTTCAATACGAAAGTCAAAACAGTCCAATTGTATGGGACGGAAACTTGGAAAACTACGAAAGCTATCATTCAGAAGATACAAGTATATAATCACAGTTGTCTACGCAAAATACTTGGGATTTGTTGGCCAGACACAATCAGCAGTAACCTACTATGAGAGAGAACGACTGAAACTCCAGTAGAGGAAGAAACCAGGAAGAAGTGATGGAAATGGATAGGACACATTGAGGGAAGAACCCAAATGTGTCAAAAGGCAAGCCCTCACTTGCAACCCTCAATTACAACGAACTAAGTCGAATAGAAAAGAATCACAGTTATGAGAACTGATTGGATAAGAGTAAATCAGCGTACTTCAACATGAATCCTCATTGAACATACTTTCATTCAATCTATGACTCGATGACAGAAATATTGAATAATGCAGAAATTTAAATTCCAATACCTAACACGGTTTGAACATGTATATTACAGATATTTTTATGTGAGCAGTTAAATTAAATAATTAAATATGTAGAAATCGAATAGATAGAAAACAACAGTTTACTTAATGAACATCTTGGTTTTGATTATACCTGACTATGAATATCACTTACTTCTCTTTGAATCAATACAATCCGGTGTACTCCAATCAGGATTACATTCTGTCCAAGGTAATGTATGCGTAAAACTAACTCCAAAATAATATAAACAGTGTGCAACGATAACTTGATAATAAATACTTAATAACCATGATAAAAATACCATAGCATAACCAACACCTAGAAAATATGAAGAAAAAAAAGTAAAATTTGCAACAAAATCTGTAAAATAATAAATAAAGTTTCTCTGCAATTTATCAGCAATATATATATTAAGCTTTAGAGAAAAAATGCTGTCATAACAAAGGATGGATAATATACACGAATACATTAAATTTATCCAAGTTTTTATTTTTTTTTTATTGTCGATGTCAAAAGCTACAATTCTAACCTAATTCGTGTCGGCAAACATGCATCCCCAAAAAAGGATTATATCTGATGTTGCAAATTAGTCTTTAGTTTTTCAGTAAAGTTGGATTATCGTGAATAGTGAAAAGCACATTCTGCTTACTATTTAAATAATCAAAGCTGATCAATTATTGTAATTTTCAAGCTTTTTGGATTAATATCAATTCCTGTAAATAAATTACAATTATTCATTTTATTGATTATTTGCATCTTTTTTATTGATGTTTTAGGATTGCAGTTGACCAGTCTCATTCGGCATATGTTCATCATGAGCAAATCGCCTTATCATTCATTAGCAGAGATTGATAATAGATAGCAGTGGAATTAAGGATGTGCATTTCATTCTGTTCGGGACTCCGTTCTCGGAGTGAACAACCACTATGAAATACAGGTACATCGGTCTTCGGATGAGAAAGACACAAGCATCCTCGACTCCGCTACTGGCCATCACCAATCTATGTTAACATTGCTTGTGACTTAGCGTCAGTATCGAGGCAATCCGCATATGATGCACTTCTAATAAAGACTGAGTAATTGCAGTTCTAAATATTAATGACAGATTCAAATAACTAACACCAGCGAGTGGATTTCTGGACTCAATAGCTAAGTGAATAATGCGGTCGCGTTTGAAGCAAATGTTACAGAGTTCGAGTCTCAAAGTGGACATCAAATCCAAGATGTATGTAGACCCAGCTACAGACGAGTCCTAAAAAGGACGAAACACTGCTAGCTACCATCCATCTATGCTCCATAAATCAGTATTTTTATCTTGTAAGATTTATTTGTTCATGTTCGACAATTATAACATTCACATCAGCCTTCACATTTTTCCTGTTACTTTTTATATCGCTAGAACCACAAATAAAGATTTGAGTATACTGAAAAAACTTTGAATTGACGAAATTACTCAAAAAATTACGAGTAAGAGGAAAACATCTATTACAAATTAACTAAAAGCCTAGACCATACAAAAAGAACAGAATGAATAAATATGTGCAGATTTTGAAAGCTTTGTAGTATATTATCTATATGACGCAAATCAGACTTATTTACGCATCCATAAAGACGTTGTGGTCACTTTTTATCTTGCCCTGGTCGCCTTCAATAACAGTAATCTTTTACTTACAAATTGAAAAAGATCAGTTTAGTTTTCTTTCTCTCCATGATTTCTTGAGTTTTCTCTAAGCATCACTTATTTCTATTTCATGATTGACTTTGTTTTCGCTGCGGATATCAATCTTTCTTTCAACAATCTTCATATTTGTAGTGGAGTTCAACCCCGTCGGGTATGGGCAGTAACTACCGAAGACAATGGATGAGGTTGCATGAAGTCCCTAGATTGATCAAAGTTAGACACTACCACCGTTGGAGGGCTATGCCTCCCCAATGGTCCAGAGGTTAGGCGTTTGCGCGACAGACCGAACTACTTGGATCCGAATCCTGGAAATAACAGGAGTCGTGAATGCGCACTAATGATGAGTCACATACCACGATGAAATGGCGTTCCTGCGCTTCCAGGTTTCTATTGGGGGGTTAACAATGAATCATTCATGATGTAGATGCAAATTGTTCATATCTTAAACTCGTAATTATCCTACCATTTGAACAGTTTTTATAAGTCTTTCACATTTAGTGCAGTTTTATTATTCGTTATCAGTGGGAACATTTCTCACTGACTATATATATATAATCGATGAGAATCCAGGAATTAGATTTGTTGTTCTTATTGTTATTTAGATATAAAACCAGTGTTTGTTCTAAATCGGAAAACACCAGGGAATGCTTGTTAAATATGTCAATGTTTGTACAATAAATATTTATGTAAATGTCATTGTTTACGATAAAATGTAACTGTGAAACTTGATTTTTATTTTTGCCACTAAAGAAACGTCTTTTATCCAGTAAATTGTTAAATAACTCTGTGTATGGTATTTCAGATTTGTGATTAAATAATTTGACATATTTAATATGCGAATAATTTATTTTTAAAAGATTCAAAAAATGTTGTTTAGAATAAGTTGTATTTGTGAAAAATCAGTTAGTTTGTTTGCTTCACTTAGTAACTAGAAAACTGACGAAGAAATATGTAAATTTTTGGAACAGTATGATACTTAATACATTTTTTTCTGCCTTTTCGGTTTTTTTTTTCAATCAAACTGTTTTGGAAAATAAGATTTGATTGAATTATTATTGTGATAAATCTTTCGATCATAATTCAAAATTGACAGGCGTACAAAACTTGATTTATTTTTTATAGAAATAGGTTTTTCAATTCCCTCATGAAACTGATAAACAGTTGAAATGAAAACTGATTTTATTTTATAAGTTGTAATCTATATATAAATAACAAATATTGTACGATTCATGCATGTAATCAATCTGTACTCAAAAATAATTTGAAATTTTTCATATTCAAAGTACAAATTACGAAGTGAAACGTTTGCTTTTTAATTAAGATAGTGATAACCTAAAGTTTAAGAAGTTGTTTTATGAAATAAATCTAAAATTTTTCATGTTCAAATATCAATTTTTAATATAAATTCGAACATGAAATAAAGACCGATTTTCACCTCCATCACTATCCTATTGAATTGTCTTTATTATTTGTTCAAATAAGTTAGTAAGTTTATTTAGTAGTTTGACTTGGAAGTGCAAAATGTTTGACAGATTGATACTAAGCACACAATAAATGATATCGACAAACTGAGTAAGAAGCATAGTTAATTCAATGAACGATTCAACAACTTCATATAGGAAAAATTCTCATCTTTTTCTTTCAGTTAACATTATAAAATCAATATTACCTGTACATACATCCACACACACACACATATATACAAACCTACCTTTAAATAATGGACTGATATTCCAAACAGAAATAGGTCCTAAACTAGCGAATTGACCAAAAGCGAATTCCAGGAAGAATAACGGTAATCCAAGTAATGCTAACATTAGTGTGTATGGAATTAGGAATGCACCTAAAAATTATATTCAGTACATTGAACACCATGAAATATTTTTATAGTACAGATCAATCAATTTAAACAACATGATAAATGAAACAGGACAAAATACATGGCAACACTGAGTAGAAGCATTAACATTGTCAATTCATGCCTCATAGGACAAGGTCGAACTGTAAATTTAATTTGAGTGAATTAAATACTAATCAACTGATAAATAGGTCAAAAAAAAATATGGAATGTTAAATAAGCTAATTTGTTTCAAATAACATGGTTTTTTAGTTGTAAATGCATTGACATTTTTTGAGGTGTCAAATGTGGAGAATCTAGTTTTAGTATGTCTGAGATCGCTTCAATCCTCTGCTTATACACTGGTTATTCCGACCAAATGTTTGGTTAAATGTCTGAAAGAGAAAAACTGGGATCTTGTGTGATCGATACCAACTAATATAAAGTTTCTTAGTGAAAAAATGTTAGCTCACAACCGATACCCAACACATTACATTGGTCAACTGGAAATATTGATAAAGGAATTTCCACTGAATTGTAGTTTGAGATTGACATTGAAGTTAGAGGTTTCTTAAACGGAATTCTTTTTTAAATTATGAAGAAATTCACCGTTTCTCAAGTGAATCGTTACCATGTTTTTGTTATTTTGGGTATTAGATGTGGGTATTTCGTCATATAAGAGTGAATGAATATATACCTGCTTCAATGAGTGAGACACGCAAACACAATCCAAATTTGTTCATGTTGTCATTGAGGAACTTGCATTCGATCTAAATAAGAACAGGGACAGAAATTTCCGCTTTTATTTGCACCCAATAGCCGCCTCTGCATAGTAATCATAAAGAAGACTAAACGTAAATTAACCTATTCCATCATGTACGATTCTAAATCATGTCAATCAAAGTATACAACCGCTGGACGCCTGTGCCTTGTTAGCTCAGCTTAGGTCCACATCTATCTACATAGCTCAGTTCACCTGACAACGATTTCATTGATTAATGAAGCGTTTCGGGTTGGCTTCCTTCAAGCCTACTTCTACTCTTACACTGGATAAAATCAAGCGTAACGAAAGTAGCTAGTTGGTCAACTGTACTACATCTCCCAGCCATCTTAATCAATAATGATTCTCTACCACATGAATTTCTTTGATGACTTCACTTAGTACCTGGCGTCTTACCTTAGCACTACTCAATTAGTGATTAGTGGTTCGAAAATACACAAGCGATCCTCCGAAGATACCTTTGGAGGAAAACTAACAATATCCTCTCCTATTAATGATCAAGTTTAAAATCCACAAACTAGAGTAGTTCAAGAATCTGGGAAATAGACTCGTGCTTTGGTTGGCAATGGGAAGTTTCCTCCACTCCAGAAGTGACCAAATTCAAGAGAAACTGAGTGAACGGCTGAAACTGTTTCATTCTTTGCTTGCTTGATTTGAGCTTAACTAGGATTGTAGATAAAATACGATACTTACAAAAACAGAAATTAATGGACACGAGAGAAAGCTAGTCAGCCCGGCCTATCACATTAACTTCTCATCAGTTTGAAGTAAACTCCCTTACTGAAGTTAGTAATTAGATTGAAAAATTACAATACTATTGTCATTTCATTTTACAATTGTCGCAAATACTTGCAACTCAACAATTTTTATCGCGAATCATAAATAACACGTTTAAAGACTGTCAGTAACCAACACAATATATAGCCCTATAGACGGTACCATTAGGGATTAAGCAGAAGCAATAAAAGTATAATAAAACAAAATAATGAACGAACAAATATTTAGTTATAAAAATATTAACTAAACGAAAAAAAAATCTACGTAATTAATTTGCTGTTCATATCAGCTAGTTTTTTTGTACTAACCATTATTCCGTGACAAATGATTTTGGTAGGAACCAAGTGCATTTGTTAATTACCATTTACAAAATGACTGAAAAAAAATAGTCATTCAGTTTTAAATTTATTAAAGTGAACAGTTACAAGTTAGTCGGTGTTAATCGTGCTGATAAGTTGGAAAAAATGCATCTTTGTTTAAACAGTTCAATTAAACCCGTGTTGACCAGTTGAAAGAAGATATTTATATGCAATGATTATACAGGAAATATAATCAACAAAAATCGCATAATCCCTAAACAGAACCTCTGGAAGTGACAAAGATGATCCCTAGTTTTCCACCTTTGTTTATAATAACAAAATCCTACTGCTGTGAGTCGAACGATAAAGATTTTGAGTATAAATAACACTTTCTGACTTCGACGCAGTAGTGTTTCTTGTCAGTGACTTAATCAAGAATGTCTTGACAGAAAATGAAACCCAATTACCGTTATTATACTCATCTGGATCCTAATATACTGTCTGAGCACCGCTTTTAGTTCAAAACAATCGAATTACAACATCGTGACTGAGAAATAGGGAGCTCTAGTGTTTTTACAGCGATCATGTTCACAATGATATATATATATATATATATATATATATATATATATATGGCAATAAATGACGAAATGTCGATTGTTTCAATACTTATTTTTTTAATCAACAATCTACACGAACCAATTCATTGTTATGTTTTTGGCAAATAACAAATCCTAAACTTGTTATTTTTAAACCAGATATATTTAATGAAATCGTAAATGTGTTCACCTCTACAAAGACTATTTATCACATCTCGAACCGGCCTGCAATTGAAATCACACACTAGAGGGCTTTTTAAGGTACGCTATGTCACAACCCTATGATGTCTCACATGCGTTGTTATCTCTTGCCAAGGGCGTCTCGTCGATGAAAATATTGTCGTTCTGTTGCGTTGAGGTGTGGGGGCCAACCACACAAAAGATAGCGAATAATTGTCTGAAGCTCTTCATCCGTCCTAGTTGTAGATTTTACGTCCATTGCTGACAAAGGTGTAGCCTGAATAGAAGTTTGCAGTATGTGATGAATATCATCTTCCAGTGACACCGTAGCAATAATAACATCTTCGTTCTCAAACTTTTGAGTCGCAATTAATCTGGAGAGGACGTCAGCGTGACCAAAAGTCATTGTTGATTTATAGCGAATCTTAAAGTCATAAGCTAACAACATAATTGCCCAACGCTGTAAACGATTGGCAGTATGTACTGGAATGCCGGACTTTGCCCCAAAAATAGAGAGAAGAGGTTTGTGGTCTGTCAGCAACGTAAATGGTCGACCATAAATCATTTTATGAAACTTCTTTATTGCAAAAATCAGTGCCAATCCTTCTTTTTCTACTTGACTGTATCTCCTCTCAGTAGCATTTAGAGATCTAGACGCATGAGCTATCGGTTTCTCTTTACCATCAGGGAAACGATGACTAATAACAGCACCAATACCGTAGTTTGAAGCATCGGCAGCGACAACTATCTCTAATTTTGGATTATAGTGGGTTAGTAGTAAATCAGAGGATAAGATTTTCTTGATTTCTTCGAAGGAATTCTGGCATGCTTCTGACCAATTCCATGTTGCATTCGCTTTTAGAAGTTGATTCAGGGGATGGCGTAACCTTTGCATAGATGGAACAAAAACACTATAATATCCAATCATACCTAAGAATGATCTTAAAGTCACCACATCGGTAGGTGCAGGCATTTGTGTGATAGCATGTATATTATCTGGATCTGGACGGCGCCCATGTTTATCAAATATAAATCCAAGGTATTTAACAGATTGAAGGAAAAATTCACATTTATGTTTCTGCAGTTGGAAACCAGATTGTGATATTCGTGTAAGTACTTTATCTAAACGTGATAATAGCTCATCTTTAGAGGAACCCACAACAATAATATCATCAAGATAAGCGGCAACACCATCAAGATTTGATATCATAATGTCCATTAACTGTTGGAAAATAGCAGGCGCTGGCTTTACACCAAAAGGTAGTCTGTTGTACTGGTAAAGTCCACGATGAGTATTTATTGTTAGATAAGGCTTAGAATCATCATCAACTTCTACTTGTAAATAGGCATCAGATAAATCCAGTTTTGCAAAATAACGTCCACCATTGAGTTTAATGAATAGATCTTCGGGCAATGGCAATGGATATGAATGATTTTGCAGAGCATTATTTAATCCAGTAGAGAAATCAGCACATAGACGAACAGTACCGTTAGCTTTTTGAACGACAACAATCGGAGCTGCCCATGATGAGAAAGTAATAGGTTGTATAACCCCAAGCTTTTCTAATCGGTCAAGTTCTTTATCAACTCTATCGATAGAGGCGTAGGGTACCTGCCGTCTTGGGCGAAAAACTGGTGTAGCTCCTTGACGTAAATATAATTTGGCTTTACCAATATTGCAACATCCCAAAATATCTTGAAATACATTCGAATGCTTTTCAAAAAGATGAGCTGTAGTCAAGACGTTGTTGTTTGATGTAACATTTAATACAGGTAGATTTTTAGGAATATGTGGATCTTTCAATGTACACACTGCATCTAGTGGCACCTTCCAAAGATTTAATTTGTCAATCCAATCAATACCAATAAGATCTAAATCATGTCTGTTTGTTAAATAACAAGTTCCAGTAAAAGAATGTACTCCGAATTTAACAGCACAATTTATCATCCCAACGAGTTTTAGAATATCTCCAGATGCATTACGCGCTGTATGTTCAGTAGGGAGTAATGGGGGGCAACCCATCAATTCCCAAGTTTTCTTAGAAATAAGTGTGATATCAGATGCTGTATCCAGCTGCAAACGAATCTGAACATCATTAACTAATAGATCTACATATCTTCTTTTGTCAGCAAGATTACACGTGAATGTCGAATATATACTACGTATGGAACTCTTATGATTCCGGGGAAACTTTATGCGTTGTCCAGATTTCAAATAATTCTGTTGTCGGCAGACTGTTTCTTTATGACCAACTTTATAGCAAATGTTGCACTTATGACGTTTATAACGGCAAAATCTCGCGAAATGCCAAGATCCACAAAACCAGCACTTCGAAGATGGTTTGGATAATTTAGTTTGACGTTGATCATTCATTGGAACACTCTTACTTTTGTTGGATTTGATAGCATGGATATTGCAATTTAGTGAAGCATTACCTTTAGTCTCTACAAGCTTCGTATCATTTTTGAGGTTGACCAGTCGTTGACATTCTGACGTTACCATCTGTAGTGTCATGTCATCGTTTTGCTCAATGCGTGATAGCAATCTTGTTCGAACATCAGCATCTGCTGGTGACTGGAGTCCAGAAACCGTCGCCAGTTTATTGTGTTTGTGCAATCTATACAATGACCTTGATGATCGCTAATCACTGTACAGACACGTCAGCCTCTCAATTACCAGCCCCACGGAAATAGAGGCAAAACAACGACTTATGATTCAGACAGACAGATCAGATCAGATCGTTTTTTTATTATTTCAATCATGCCTTTATATACATGCAAAATCAGACTGCATCGTAAACCAATTAGAAAACTGACATCAATACAAAATAACAGTAATAGTGAGTGTGAACTGTGGTAACGCATAGCAGTCAATTAACTATAGTTCATAAATGAGAAATGATATAACAACAGTTAATGCCTCAAACAAGAGTATAGGAAAAGAGCAACGTCACAATATTAGGAATAAAATGCTTACATTGTATACAACCAAAAATAATGAATCTTGAGCGAAATAATAAACATTTAAACTGATCATTTGACAATGCGTTTAATTTAAAACGTTCGGCTTGTAGATTAATTCTGCTTGCATAAGACAAATAATCCTCATCTGCATCTTTTGTCAATTGAAGGCATTTATAACGAATATGAAATAAAGATGCTGGTTCACAGAATATCGCATTTAAAATGTCAATAGTTTCATTAAATGTCAGATCTCTTGGATGTCGTGGGAGGATATAATTCTTGTATTTAGAATATTCATGCTGACCAAGTTTTTGTGTTAATAAACGCACCTTCTTCGCGTCATCTATATGTTTATATTCCACTTGAAAAAGATCTTCTATTCTACCGAACCATGATTCAAATGTATGGCCATTCTCTGCATCAAAAATAAATTCTGGAACTGAACTGAGTGATAACTCTATTCCTTTTTTTTCAGTAGTTACTCTGGACTGGATAGCAATTTTTGACATTAATGACTCCAGCATTTGTTCTTGAGAGGCTAGGAATTGCTGTTGTTGCTGCTGTAGACATAATTTCATTTGCTCGAATGTGATAGTCATATTGATTTTTTTTTTAAATCCGCTTTATGACACTGAATGCTTTTTTTTTTTTTGATTGACTAATAAATTGTAGCAGAATTAATGATCAATGACTGCGTAGGTTGGATCCACTTCAAAATCCGTCGCCAGTGTTATTGTGTTTGTGCAATCTATACAATGACCTTGATGATCGCTAATCACTGTACAGACACGTCAGCCTCTCAATTACCAGCCCCACGGAAATAGAGGAAAAACAACGACTTATGAGTCAGACAGACAGATCAGATCAGATCGTTTTTTTTTTATTATTTCAATCATGCCTTTATATACATGCAAAATCAGACTGCATCGTAAACCAATTAGGAAACTGACATCAATACAAAATAACAGTAATAGTGAGTGTGAACTGGGGTAACGCATAGTAGTCAATTAACTATAGTTCATAAATGAGAAATGATATAACAACAGTTAATGCCTCAAACAAGAGTATAGGAAAAGAGCAACGTCACAATAATAAGAATAAAATCCTTACTTTGTATACAACCAAAAATAATGAATCTTAAGCGGAAAAAATAGTTCTAGAAGATAGTCAATCTTCTTTAAGTGCCCGCCATAACAGAATCTTACGCACCCAATCACAATTTGGTTAGCCCGAGTCTACCAGGATTAATTAGCTGATATTGACGACAGATCGAAATCTACGGCCAAGAATAGAACACATCAGCAATAATACTTACACTGACTATTTCGATACGAATTACCACTGTGGATTATTACAATACATACTATACATAAAACCGTTTTACTGCTGCTTTCTTGAAAGTCTGCCCCTTGTTATAACCTTTTATTATCTGTTGTTAACATTATTATCGTCTATCTAATTTCCACCCCTCATATTTGTTAATTTAATTGCGTTTCACTTATTATGCATAAATGTCTTTAGTGATCGATACTAGTCTTTCACGAGGGTCATCCGTGTGGTCGATTAATATTTCTATTTAGTGTCACCGACCCACAACGTTGGTTTATTAGACTTGATTTTTACTTTTGGCCAACCGTATCCATTCACAACGAGACAAATTCGGCTGTGCATGCTCGCTGCTTCCACACGAAGAAGCTGTTAAAGTACGAGAGTTCCTAACTAAACTCGATGCCGAAAAGCAACATGACGTAATAAAACAGGCCGTAATAAAATCTTTCTCGTTAACCGACAAAGAACCTCTCGAACAGCTTCTCAACGAAGTGCAAATATGTGACTGGAGTACATCACAACTGAATTACACGATTGTCTGGACGAGGTAGTAATGAAGACTCCGAACACGTCTAATTTGACCACGACAAATGTATGATTCACAATTGCTTGTGTGATAATTTCATTTATGTGAATCATTAGTGTGATTTGTAATTTTTCGAATGCCATTTTGTTTAGTTATAGCGAATTTTATTATAAATGTCATTCATTTTCCTTTATTAATTGTCGTTCATCACGCAGCTTTGTCGCCACTGATTACAGTAAGGTCAATTATTTATAAATGTGCCAATTAGGTGTCAAAGCCGTGAGTTATATTTATGTTGAGTGCAATCCACACTAGTGCATGTCGATTTTCGTGAACGGCATTTCCGAAAGGTTTCAAACGACAGTTTCCTGTGTCATAGTTTTTCATTCATTTGTCTGAATACAGTATCAGTATTTCATGGATTTCTTACAACATTCGTTACTTCATTGCTGCCTCATGTAATCTGAATATTATTCTGAATTTAACTAAGTACCTAATGGATGGATTTCAATATGAAAATATGTCAGTGAGATCAGGTGACTGAGTAGCCATTCAGTCGTTGCGTTTTCAAACAAAATGATGTATCTTTAAGGTCAGAACTGGTTTCAAAGAATCGTAATTCAAACAAACTATTATCATTATATATTTGACATATTTTGTGTGTGGCATTATCATCAAACATTCATTTTCACTTACTATTCACTGTTTACTTGCAGTGAAGTTGAATGTATTACAATCAATAACTGTCATCCATTTTACAAACCCATTCCTACCAGTAAACTGACATTGTCAAGCAGCGGTGAGTATCAGTAATAAATGCGAACGAGTTTGTTTCACAATCCCAAAGTAAATGACAAAAGATATAATAAACATACATTTAACATTGAAATAATGATTGGTTCAGTGCAGAATATATACAATATTGCAAAAGTTGTAGAAACAATCTGATTGTGTTTTCTACTATTCAATTTGAATCAATGTGGATTTTAAAACTATTGGCAAAATGGTGGTCAATGTTCCATATCGGCAGATTCAAGGTGAGGTAATGAAGTAAATTCGAATCGGGTAGCAATAGTATTTGATTCCTTGAGATCAGTTTCCCTATTATCTTTAAGTTAGCATTCAACAGTTTTATTGTTCACTCTAAAACAATCTGTAGTCCTTCAAGAGCTGAAAGCCTGATTTGCAGTAAACGTTCAGCGTTGATCATGATTTACCAATAAATAAACTATCTCCACTACACCATATCAATATTTCAGGCGGGATCACCAACAAATTGTTTCCAGATGTCATTTTGAAAGTTCTATTGTGATTCTGTAACAAGTGAAACCAAACCATGTTGAATGTGAAGCAGTCACCCGAGTTATGTCAACAAAATTACAGGTACAACATCGTGTATTGATTGGAACTACTTATTATCAATAAAGCAGACCGACTCGCTTAGATTAGATAAGACCGCTGTTGCTTTTGTTAACCACGTGTAGCACTTCATCCCACATACAATTATAGCGTAGAGAACTGCTTATAGATACTTGTACGTACTTGATGATGGCGTTGATAATTATGCAAGTAACTGATGCATGCAGATAAAATGTCTTTACATTTGTTTTGAATATGGTGACTTGGTTGTTGGTTGAGAAGTGTTTTGTGTCGTGTACTTGTAGAAGCGTCACACTTGATGCAGATATTAGTCTGCATCAGAATCCTATTACTTGCACAAGTTGACGTTTTTTCATCCTCAATGCTGGCTCACATGATTCCACATAAAAATGAATACATTTTTAGGTACTGTGAGCTATCTTTTCAGTTATTTTTCTTTATTACCGTTTATCAATTAACTCATAATAATAATTATATATTTCACAGTTATTCCAAGCTCAGAATCAATCGATCACATCTAAATTAACATTTTATGATAATATTCATTGAATTGCAAAACATTTATGAACCTCGAATAAATTTAACGGTCAGTAAGCTCGTTTCTTGAATGACAGAATACTGTAATTTTCATTTTGAAAAAGATGAACTGATATTAGCCTGATGACCATTGAAAAACATTAGGCAGTCGATGACCGACATGGACTATTATTAGAAACATCAGAATTTGTTGGTAACAATCCTCAAAGAAAGACTTCAACCGACGACATTTGGTTTTCCTTGAACTCATGCCACTTCGAAGTGATTGTTTTGTTTTTTCTGTAGCTAGAGCAACTTTAGCAATATGTTTTGTGAAGATCAGAAGAAAAACAAAATGTTTGTCTGCTAAATAATTTATGTGCCTATATCACAAGGACGTTTCTGCTAATCATAACGTTCCAGACTCAAAGATTATAACGTTATGGTTTACTACGATCAACAATCAATAAGGTAATTCAAAGATATCACAACGTCCGACGATTATTTTTAAGATTTTACAATAGATAATTTCTAGTATAATAAGCATGAAGTGCCAGAATAAACACCTAGAATTCAGTGAACAAAAAGTGATTTGACATGGATTTCGATGAAAAACAACCTTATATTACCTCAGACTCCGTATGTAACCCCATGAAGCCAATACAAGTACTATGCCAGGATAAAGGAGAAGGGTTCAGCACTAGTTAAGGGGCGCCATTACATAAAATATTACCTGGCTTAAGATCGCTAAATAGAAACATAACTCATTCTATAGTGAATCCTTCCTAGGGGTGAGAATGTCTACTTTTTGAAAAGTTTTTGTGTCTCATGATGAAAACCTGGTTGTTTCGTACAAGAGGTTGTCTGTCCATGCTATTAATTTTTCATTCGCAAAGACAGGCTCACATGGTGAATACCTTATATGTACTGTGACCTATCGCTTCACTTATTTTTCTTATTTTATTTGAAATGCTTGAAGGTTGTGAGGGAACAGACGACTGTTATAAGTTACTGCAGAGGTGAAAAGACACAACCTCCTGCTGCTCTGAATCGCTGACAAATTTGGTTCTCCCGTTAAACAACTGTAACTAGCTGTTTTTGTTCGACTTCACACACACAAGGATTCGCTGTTGCTGACATAGCCATCAAAAAGGAACTGATAAGATAGGAATTGCATGGACGGAGGATCATCAACACACCCTCTATTAAAAAGAATGTTGTTTCTACGCTGAACGTCTGTGAATATTATGAAACCAACGTTAAGACTTTCAAAAAGATAAAAACGAGCTGCTGGAGTCAATCGTTCAGAGATACTCATCAAAGTAATTGGCGATTCTTCTGAGACACCTGCATCTCATGTTTCGTTTGGAAGTTACTAGAGATGAAGTCATTATAGGACGACAATAATGTAGGACACCTCAATCGTCAGTGGAGTTCATTGTAAAAAACTAAATGTGTTACAGCTCTTGACTTTAAGCTCTAGACGTTAGGGATTTCAATTAAAAATACAATTGTAGCATATGTGTATTATGGCCAACTATTTTGTAGCTGTCTTTATAGCAGACAGGTTGATTTGGGTACCATGTTCGATGATCTACACCATATTCTTCTTCACACTTCTCAGATTAATGACTTGTATACTCTAGATAATGTAGTAGTAAACGAGCACAATATACTTCACTCCAACAAACATCCAGGGTTTCATGACAAAGTATAAATTACCATGAGGAACGACTGAAAATAGAACTAGTATGCAATATTTTCAAGATGTCATGATATTTCGGGTTACATTGAACACAATTAAAAACAATCGATCTGTTTTTCATTTCGAAAAAAGGCCAATACGATGGTGACAATCATACAGAAACGTACTTGACCTGATGAAACTGATAACACTGGAGATCCTATATGTCAAATTAATGTACTTTTTTAGGAAATAATTTCTCAATGTCCCAATGTAAAACATCAAATAATCATTACTGACGTTCCCATAACAAAGGTGAAACGTTTTAAATATCGTTAGATAAAAAGTTGAATAAATAGTTGATGAAACATACATGCTCTTATTTTTCAAGTTAGTTACGATAGTGAACAAAGGAAACGAACGTTCAATTAATGAGCGTAATACGTGAAAAACGAAATATTAGTCTATCATACATGGTAGCTCGTAATTCATTGTCTGAAGCAGTCAGTTGAGTTGCTCATGCGTACGATTCATGTAAACTGTATTTGAAATACTTCGATAATCTATATCATGCAAATCTGCTATTGTACGCCTGATGGCAATTCAAGCAACTGGTTTTTGATGTAGATCAAGTATCTGATTGCAAATGCGATTCAACATATATATCGGAACCGAAAACATATTTGTATCAAAATACCATCATGAATCATGTTTGCTGTGGTGGTCATTAAGTGTACAGCAGTTAGATGGATGAGACTGTGATCCTTCATGTGACTCAATGATCGAACTCTTGAGTACGTTTTTCTGAGATGTTCACCATGTTAAACATGGAAATGTAAGTTTCAGAGGAACGAAGATGAGGTTTCCACTCATTTTTCGAAATTTTTTAAACGCATTGTATGAATAGAGATAGACATATAGATATTATTGTCTTACTTCCTAAAAACGAGTTCATAATAATGCGCCGTAAGTCTGTCCGAAG
>OX103979.1:60164024-60235486 GCA_944470395.2 Schistosoma turkestanicum
TACCATTTACAAAATTGACTGAAAAAAAATAGTCATTCATTCAGTTTTAAATTTATTAAAGTGAACAGTTACAAGTTAGTCGGTGTTAATCGTGCTAATAAGTTGGAAAAAATGCATCTTTGTTTAAACAGTTCAATTAAACCCGTGTTGACCAGTGAAAGAAAATATTTATATGCAATGATTATACAGGAAATATAATCAACAAAACGCATAATCCCTAAACAGAACCTCTGGAAGTGACAAAGATGATCCCTAGTTTTCCACCTTTGTTTATAATAACAAAATCCTACTGCTGTGAGTCGAACGATAAAGATTTTGAGTATAAATAACACTTTCTGACTTCGACGGCAGTAGTGTTTCTTGTCAGTGACTTGATGAAGAATGTCTTGACAGAAAATGAAACCCCAATTACCGTTATTATACTCATCTGGATCCTAATATACTGTCTGAGCACCGCTTTTAGTTCAAAACAATCGAATCACAACATCGTGACTGAGAAATAGGGAGCTCTAGTGTTTTTACAGCGATCATGTTCACAATGATATATATGGCAATAAATGACGAAATGTCGACTGTTTCAATACTTATTTTTTTAATCAACAATCTACACGAACCAATTCATTGTTATGTTTTTGGCAAATAACAAATCCTAAACTTGTTATTTTAAATAAATGAATCAATTGTTATCATTAAAATGGATAAACTATTTATCAATCTGCATTGAAACAATTTTTTACAAACTAGTTCTCAATGGTTGTTATCTCTCAGCAGAATGTGATTTCACATTAGAAACACAAATAATGAGTATTGTTTCGATATCTTTTGTTCATCAATCATAAATTGGCCATAATGAACAAAAACAGTTATATTTAAATATTTAACTAATATATGTGTCGATATTTATATCTTGTCCTGTTTTGGTATCATTCGTACAAAGTAACCACATGTAATTATCATTGAAAAAAACCCATGTTCAACAAGATAACGAAAACTAGAACTGATCAGAGTTAGTTAGTCATTTGCAACTTAGAACTTGGTAAAAATATGCATCATCACGAAGAGACTATCTAATAGGAATGAGAACAAGAGTAGCATTGGTAGACGCGGTAATAAAAAGGAATATACAATAAGATGATTATGAAAATGAATCCGTGGAATGATTATTTTGAAACTGAACACAAAATCACACGAGATTGCTTCGATTTAGATGAAGCATTATGCAAAATTTCAGTTCATTAACTTTTTTTCAAAGCGTTTTTCGGATAAGGCAATAAAACTACTTGTACCAATGCATGGTCTCAAATGCCTACTGGGCACTTAAAATTATTTTAACAAAACGGGAATGCTATCCTTAGTTAGTTTGTATTTATTAGATTCCATTATTTAATAAAGATTTTTTATTCAAGTTTATAATTTACCTTATTTACTAATAACTGAATCTATTATTTCACAAATTTTGTCTCACATGAGATAGTAAGCAGCAAACCTCATTCGATGAAAAGTAGAAACGTGAGATACAGTCTCTGTTTTAATGATCACTTCAATCACTGATAAGTCTACCTTTTTTGACGTAAGATAGACACATCAAACTTATTTATTGTAATTAAATAAATGAAATACTGGACAAATTTTCAATGATATATGTTTCCTTATTCTTATTGACTGTATCTATGGTAAAAAGAGGGATGGAGTATTTTAAATCACTATTCATGTATACATTCCATGAAATATCGGTAAGCTAAGCGTTAGGTATGAACTTTACTATCACACCAGCTTGGTTAATTGAAATTACAAAGCATAAACAAATGAACTAACACTTATGAAATCTATTCACAATCTAAAACCGTGAGTGAGTAGGATATGCGAAGGTAAGATGTTGGACATTGACACGTTAATTAGATCTAAAAGCCTCGTATCTGCTCCATACTGCGTTCACGGATGTGCATTATGGGAAACATCAACAATATATTGAAACAATCATTTAGTGTGTTTTGGTTTCCATCGGTTTTCGAATCAAGGTCAATACATAACTAAACTCAACATTCTCCATAACAGCTGAATATGCAGTATAGAGGATAGACTTGCACATCGCCTCACAGGGCTGAAGATTTTGCGATCAATTACTAGTAGTGGGATGGTAAATACCAACATCGAGTAATTTTATACGGGGGCGAAAACCTCGTCCAGTGCCATCAGGTTTGTTAAAACTAAAGAGGTTCGCGATCTCAATAATATTCAATACTCAGAAACCTGTTTATTGATTATTTTGTTCTAAACAAGTATAGTTCTTTCCCTTAGGCGATTTCGCCATATAATCAAGCTTAAACTGATTAGCTGATGTTATTGCATAGGAAACGTATGTTGCTAAGTTTGATGTACATCTGAATACTTAACCCACACAACATATTGACTTCAATGATCACCATACATATTGACATACAAATTTTAAAAGCAATTCGGTTTTCATATATCAACTTTAGAATTTACTATCACTAAACAGTATTTAAATTTTTCAAAAAGCATATGCAAAAAATGAGTATAAATAATTGATAAATCAAGTAAATATTACTGACCTCCACCATTTTTAAAACATAAATATGGAAAACGCCAAACATTGCCCAAACCGACTGCAAAACCCACACATGCCATCATGAATTCCAACTTCCCATTCCATCCACCCCGCTCAGTTGTTTTGTGGTTCACCAGGATTACCTCACCGCTGTTTTCCGTTCCATCTTGGAGCGGAATCATAAACTACAAAGTTAAAGTAAGAATATGCATCGATCAGAAACGACCTATTTATTTACAACATTCAGACATATAATCTCTCTACAGGATACTTATTTCGCTTATGCTACTACAAAGTGCCAACAAGAGACCAATTTCCTTCTAATCCATACATTAAGTGAACGGAATTCACAGAACACAAGTTCATGTCATTGTTAGCTTGACTAGATCAACTGAATAAGCTGAAATATCAAAATATAACACCTGACGACCTGCAGGTCAGCTGTCTAACCAATCCGGAGACACTAAGTGTACACAAATGAGTTATAATGATAGGACTGAGAGTTAGGCTATGGCGTTAGGCTTCAATGGGTTGTACCTGATGGCAGTGTGTGACAAAAACCGTCTACCTATTTCCTGATTCTAATTCTCAGCACCAATTTCTAACCCCTAGGTGGATAAACATCCGGACAGGTAGAAATAATTTATCTGTCCCTTATTGGCTTGGGTCGTAAAATTTGAGTTTCCTTTATAAGTTTCATGAATGTCTGAAAAATTCTAATACTTGCAAAGCCGAAACACTTCATTTATCTAAATGCCAATAATCCCCTTCATCAGCAACTATATCGGTTAAAATGAATGTTGCTTCAGCTGACGTCAATAGAATTAGCACTGTTTCGCCCAAATTGATATGATTTTATGGTTGAAATTACTAGGAATTTAAAAAATCTTATTTCAACCTACCGTTTCTTTTGTCGAATTCAAATTAAGAGAAATTTTCCTGCGATGGTTTTCGGATGCATGACATTTATCAACATCCTGTTCTTTTCTGTCGGTCATCCGACAGACTGTGAATACACGCGACTATTGTAATCGTAAAGGCCAAAATGAGAAATCCGCAATGACGCAGCGTCTTGTCCTTGAGACAGTGGCAAAAATCGAAATAATATTATTTTAACCTAGCTTTTCAAGGCCAATGTTTCGGCCGCCGTGTCCGCCCACGCAGATGAAATTAGTTTATTGGTGTTTGATTTCATTATATTTAACCGTCCAATCGTTATTAGCAACTAGCATTAGGAACGACCTTGAACATAATGCCCAGTAATAACATAGGCATTGCTTTCTTTTTAGCAGACATTCAAGTTAACTGCATTTTTATGAATTTAGGAGATTGTCTGGAAATAAGTGAATACAGTATATCATGGTTTTAAATCTAAGAAGCATCCAAATATTTAAGATACCGAATCACAAACAGTCTGACTCAATCTAAACCAGTGACATCGAGATAATAATGACCGATTCACAGCACTTATTGCTAGGAATTTGCAGTCCACGTATTCCATCGGAATATTTTGAAAAGAATACAACCACAATTCATCTGGTGAATCTTCAATTTCAGTCACAAATAGTATTTATTTTATTGATGAATCTGAACTTTTCATGAATAACATAATCCTATTTTAATTAGCTGAAAAATAGGTGAATTTTTAATCTGACTGAGAGATTTATAAGCGCCTAATTAGTCTGAACTGCATCATTCTTATCAAAAACTCCAGATCACATTTAGATAACGAATGAATAAATTCTAAAAAAAAAACAGCTAAAAACCAAATGGATTTTCGCTTCGTTGCAGTTTCCACAGTTTACCAATGTCATTATTTCGTAAAATGGAATCCAATTACTGATAATTCGTCTATATCGACCCAGATTTTTAATTGGACCGTTGAGGTTCATATCGTATACACAGAGTTTTGTAAATCATACAGTTAAATTAATTAGTGAAATAATTAAATTATTCAAAGTTATCCATTTATATAAGTATGAAGGTAATTTAGATTACCGATTGTTCATGACATTACAATTCAACCTGATTTGGACAGTCGTTCAAAATCCGAAAGCACTAAATAGCTGTTCCATTCTGCAGCATGTTTCTGAAGTAGTGTATGTTCACAACCCAACCGTTGGTATTGAATTGAAGACTGATCTCTGACAGACAGGGGAGGCTACCGAGATCTGTGTCTGATAGATGTTCATGATACGAATTGTCACTACTACCTTGGTCAGTGGGAATCTACCAGACAATTTCACTGATTCTTTCTGTTCTCAGCTCAACTACTCGAACAAAAAGCTGATTATTCATGTACTTTTTACTACGTGATTCTTATTCATAATAGTTTTATTGAATTTATTTTTTCAATATTTTGACCTACTTCCAAACACAAAAATCTTTGCTCACATTTTCATGCCATCAATTATTCTAAAAATTACTATTTAACTTATAACCACCGATGTGTACTTTTTACTTGTTTCGACTAGTAGCTTGTGTGCACAACCAAACCAACCAGCTCAGAGAACCACACTGCACCATATTCTTCAACCTGTTTCTTGACAAATTGGTAAGTATCAAGAATATTAACCTCTTGAACAAACAGTATTATTTCAGAGCGTAATAATTTCCCAATATCTTTTAAATGCATCTTCATGCTTGTTCGGTGAGAGTGCGTAGTTGACCTTGAGAAAGTCCACACAATGCTCATCTTACTTGCTTAACTGTTAGTCGATTTAATTGCTTGATGATTATTCACACACATGACTAACGATTTGCTTGTTATTCGATGACTGACAGTTTGTCTCTCATTCCAGTCTTCTGATCTATTGATTAGTGATGAGAAAAAATAACATCTTGTGACAACTTCGTTTCAGCTTTTGGAAATCACACACAGTTAGGATTCATGTTAATTAGAATTGTCAGGCTGATTATTGTTCGGAGCCTAGAAATAGTATTGAAGACACTTCACAACAAATGAGACTTATTGTTTGAAAAACAAAGCTATTCAAAAGTGAACTTCTGAGCAAGTGCAGTATAGGGTGAAATTTAGACAAGTGTGACAAATTTCCCTCTGGTTTCTAGCTAATCAGAAAATGTCTTTCCAGAATGGATAGTTGATGATAAAGTAAACAACATACTTTGTAGTGCAGCTTAATAATAATCATGTTAATAGTTGATAAATCTAACAATGGTATCAATAGGTTACTGTGCTGGTAAATAGAAACAATGAACAACATTGAGATGGTGGAGAAAACTTGTAGCTCAGGTGGATGATTGTGGTGGTGTTTCGTTCTCTGAGCTGACCAAAACAACCAGCTCAGAGAACGAAACACCACCACAATCATCCACCTGAGCTACAAGTTTTCTCCACCATCTCATGTTGTTCATTGTTTCTATTTACCAGCACAGTAACCTATTGATACCATTGTTAGATTTATCAACTATTAACATGATTATTATTAAGCTGCACTACAAAGTATGTTGTTTACTTTATCATCAACTATCCATTCTGGAAAGACATTTTCTGATTAGCTAGAAACCAGAGGGAAATTTGTCACACTTGTCTAAATTTCACCCTATACTGCACTTGCTCAGAAGTTCACTTTTGAATAGCTTTGTTTTTCAAACAATAAGTCTCATTTGTTGTGAAGTGTCTTCAATACTATTTCTAGGCTCCGAACAATAATCAGCCTGACAATTCTAATTAACATGAATCCTAACTGTGTGTGATTTCCAAAAGCTGAAACGAAGTTGTCACAAGATGTTATTTTTTCTCATCACTAATCAATAGATCAGAAGACTGGAATGAGAGACAAACTGTCAGTCATCGAATAACAAGCAAATCGTTAGTCATGTGTGTGAATAATCATCAAGCAATTAAATCGACTAACAGTTAAGCAAGTAAGATGAGCATTGTGTGGACTTTCTCAAGGTCAACTACGCACTCTCACCGAACAAGCATGAAGATGCATTTAAAAGATATTGGGAAATTATTACGCTCTGAAATAATACTGTTTGTTCAAGAGGTTAATATTCTTGATACTTACCAATTTGTCAAGAAACAGGTTGAAGAATATGGTGCAGTGTGGTTCTCTGAGCTGGTTGGTTTGGTTGTGCACACAAGCTACTAGTCGAAACAAGTAAAAAGTACACATCGGTGGTTATAAGTTAAATAGTAATTTTTAGAATAATTGATGGCATGAAAATGTGAGCAAAGATTTTGTGTTTGGAAGTAGGTCAAAATATTGAAAAAATAAATTCAATAAAACTATTATGAATAAGAATCACGTAGTAAAAAGTACATGAATAATCAGCTTTTTGTTCGAGTAGTTGAGCTGAGAACAGAAAGAATCAGTGAAATTGTCTGGTAGATTCCCACTGACCAAGGTAGTAGTGACAATCGTATCATGAACATCTATCAGACACAGATCTCGGTAGCCTCCCCTGTCTGTCAGAGATCAGTCTTCAATTCAATACCAACGGTTGGGTTGTGAACATACACTACTTCAGAAACATGCTGCAGAATGGAACAGCTATTTAGTGCTTTCGGATTTTGAACGACTGTCCAAATCAGGTTGAATTGTAATGTCATGAACAATCGGTAATCTAAATTACCTTCATACTTATATAAATGGATAACTTTGAATAATTTAATTATTTCACTAATTAATTTAACTGTATGATTTACAAAACTCTGTGTATACGATATGAACCTCAACGGTCCAATTAAAAATCTGGGTCGATATAGACGAATTATCAGTAATTGGATTCCATTTTACGAAATAATGACATTGGTAAACTGTGGAAACTGCAACGAAGCGAAAATCCATTTGGTTTTTAGCTGTTTTTTTTTTAGAATTTATTCATTCGTTATCTAAATGTGATCTGGAGTTTTTGATAAGAATGATGCAGTTCAGACTAATTAGGCGCTTATAAATCTCTCAGTCAGATTAAAAATTCACCTATTTTTCAGCTAATTAAAATAGGATTATGTTATTCATGAAAAGTTCAGATTCATCAATAAAATAAATACTATTTGTGACTGAAATTGAAGATTCACCAGATGAATTGTGGTTGTATTCTTTTCAAAATATTCCGATGGAATCGTGGACTGCAAATTCCTAGCAATAAGTGCTGTGAATCGGTCAATTATTATCTCGATGTCACTGGTTTAGATTGAGTCAGACTGTTTGTGATTCGGTATCTTAAATATTTGGATGCTTCTTAGATTTAAAAACCATGATATACTGTATTCACTTATTTCCAGACAATCTCCTAACTTCATAAAAATGCAGTTAACTTGAATGTCTGCTAAAAAGAAAGCAATGCCTATGTTATTACTGAGCATTATGTTCAAGGTCGTTCCTAATGCTAGTTGCTAATAACGATTGGACGGTTAAATATAATGAAATCAAACACCAATAATCTAATTTCATCTGCGTGTGGCGGACACGGCGGCCGAAAACATTGGCCTTGAAAAGCTAGGTTAAGAATAATATTATTTCGATTTTTGCCACTGTCTCAAGGACAAGACGCTGCGTCATTGCGGATTTCTCATTTTGGCCTTTACGATTACAATAGTCGCGTGTATTCACAGTCTGTCGGATGACCGACAGAAAAGAACAGGATGTTGATAAATGTCATGCATCCGAAAACCATCGCAGGAAAATTTCTCTTAATTTGAATTCGACAAAAGAAAACGGTAGGTTGAAATAAGATTTTTAAATTCCTAGTAATTTCAACCATAAAATCATATCAATTTGGGCGAAAACAGTGCTAATTCTATTGACCGTCAGCTGAAGCAACATTCATTTTAACCGATATAGTTGCTGATGAAGGGGATTATTGGCATTTAGATAAATGAAGTGTTTCGGCTTTGCAAGTATTAGAATTTTTCAGACATTCATGAAACTTATAAAGGAAACTCAAATTTTACGACCCAAGCCAATAAGGGACAGATAAATTATTTCTACCTGTCCGGATGTTATCCACCTAGGGTTAGAAATTGGTGCTGAGAATTAGAATCAGGAAATAGGTAGACGGTTTTTGTCACACACTGCCATCAGGTACAACCCATTGAAGCCTAACGCCATAGCCTAACTCTCAGTCCTATCATTATAACTCATTGTGTACACTTAGTGTCTCCGGATTGGTTAGACAGCTGACCTGCAGGTCGTCAGGTGTTATATTTTGATATTTCAGCTTATTCAGTTGATCTAGTCAAGCTAACAATGACATGAACTTGTGTTCTGTGAATTCCGTTCACTTAATGTATGGATTAGAAGGAAATTGGTCTCTTGTTGGCACTTTGTAGTAGCATAAGCGAAATAAGTATCCTGTAGAGAGATTATATGTCTGAATGTTGTAAATAAATAGGTCGTTTCTGATCGATGCATATTCTTACTTTAACTTTGTAGTTTATGATTCCGCTCCAAGATGGAACGGAAAACAGCGGTGAGGTAATCCTGGTGAACCACAAAACAACTGAGCGGGGTGGATGGAATGGGAAGTTGGAATTCATGATGGCATGTGTGGGTTTTGCAGTCGGTTTGGGCAATGTTTGGCGTTTTCCATATTTATGTTTTAAAAAATGGTGGAGGTCAGTAATATTTACTTGATTTATCAATTATTTATACTCATTTTTTGCATATGCTTTTTGAAAAATTTAAATACTGTTTAGTGATAGTAAATTCTAAAGTTGATATATGAAAACCGAATTGCTTTTAAAATTTGTATGTCAATATGTATGGTGATCATTGAAGTCAATATGTTGTGTGGGTTAAGTATTCAGATGTACATCAAACTTAGCAACATACGTTTCCTATGCAATAACATCAGCTAATCAGTTTAAGCTTGATTATATGGCGAAATCGCCTAAGGGAAAGAACTATACTTGTTTAGAACAAAATAATCAATAAACAGGTTTCTGAGTATTGAATATTATTGAGATCGCGAACCTCTTAGTTTTAACAAACCTGATGGCACTGGACGAGGTTTTTCGCCCCCGTATAAAATTACTCGATGTTGGTATTTACCATCCCACTACTAGTAATTGATCGCAAAATCTTCAGCCCTGTGAGGCGATGTGCAAGTCTATCCTCTATACTGCATATTCAGCTGTTATGGAGAATGTTGAGTTTAGTTATGTATTGACCTTGATTCGAAAACCGATGGAAACCAAAACACACTAAATGATTGTTTCAATATATTGTTGATGTTTCCCATAATGCACATCCGTGAACGCAGTATGGAGCAGATACGAGGCTTTTAGATCTAATTAACGTGTCAATGTCCAACATCTTACCTTCGCATATCCTACTCACTCACGGTTTTAGATTGTGAATAGATTTCATAAGTGTTAGTTCATTTGTTTATGCTTTGTAATTTCAATTAACCAAGCTGGTGTGATAGTAAAGTTCATACCTAACGCTTAGCTTACCGATATTTCATGGAATGTATACATGAATAGTGATTTAAAATACTCCATCCCTCTTTTTACCATAGATACAGTCAATAAGAATAAGGAAACATATATCATTGAAAATTTGTCCAGTATTTCATTTATTTAATTACAATAAATAAGTTTGATGTGTCTATCTTACGTCAAAAAAGGTAGACTTATCAGTGATTGAAGTGATCATTAAACAGAGGACTGTATCTCACGTTTCTACTTTTCATCGAATGAGGTTTGCTGCTTACTATCTCATGTGAGACAAAATTTGTGAAATAATAGATTCAGTTATTAGTAAATAAGGTAAATTATAAACTTGAATAAAAAATCTTTATTAAATAATGGAATCTAATAAATACAAACTAACTAAGGATAGCATTCCCGTTTTGTTAAAATAATTTTAAGTGCCCAGTAGGCATTTGAGACCATGCATTGGTACAAGTAGTTTTATTGCCTTATCCGAAAAACGCTTTGAAAAAAAGTTAATGAACTGAAATTTTGCATAATGCTTCATCTAAATCGAAGCAATCTCGTGTGATTTTGTGTTCAGTTTCAAAATAATCATTCCACGGATTCATTTTCATAATCATCTTATTGTATATTCCTTTTTATTACCGCGTCTACCAATGCTACTCTTGTTCTCATTCCTATTAGATAGTCTCTTCGTGATGATGCATATTTTTACCAAGTTCTAAGTTGCAAATGACTAACTAACTCTGATCAGTTCTAGTTTTCGTTATCTTGTTGAACATGGGTTTTTTTCAATGATAATTACATGTGGTTACTTTGTACGAATGATACCAAAACAGGACAAGATATAAATATCGACACATATATTAGTTAAATATTTAAATATAACTGTTTTTGTTCATTATGGCCAATTTATGATTGATGAACAAAAGATATCGAAACAATACTCATTATTTGTGTTTCTAATGTGAAATCACATTCTGCTGAGAGATAACAACCATTGAGAACTAGTTTGTAAAAAATTGTTTCAATGCAGATTGATAAATAGTTTATCCATTTTAATGATAACAATTGATTCATTTATTTAAAATAACAAGTTTAGGATTTGTTATTTGCCAAAAACATAACAATGAATTGGTTCGTGTAGATTGTTGATTAAAAAAATAAGTATTGAAACAGTCGACATTTCGTCATTTATTGCCATATATATCATTGTGAACATGATCGCTGTAAAAACACTAGAGCTCCCTATTTCTCAGTCACGATGTTGTGATTCGATTGTTTTGAACTAAAAGCGGTGCTCAGACAGTATATTAGGATCCAGATGAGTATAATAACGGTAATTGGGTTTCATTTTCTGTCAAGACATTCTTCATCAAGTCACTGACAAGAAACACTACTGCGTCGAAGTCAGAAAGTGTTATTTATACTCAAAATCTTTATCGTTCGACTCACAGCAGTAGGATTTTGTTATTATAAACAAAGGTGGAAAACTAGGGATCATCTTTGTCACTTCCAGAGGTTCTGTTTAGGGATTATGCGGTTTTTGTTGATTATATTTCCTGTATAATCATTGCATATAAATATTTTCTTTCAACTGGTCAACACGGGTTTAATTGAACTGTTTAAACAAAGATGCATTTTTTCCAACTTATTAGCACGATTAACACCGACTAACTTGTAACTGTTCACTTTAATAAATTTAAAACTGAATGACTATTTTTTTTCAGTCATTTTGTAAATGGTAATTAACAAATGCGTTTGGTTCCTACCAAAATCATTTGTCACGGAATAATGGTTAGTACAAAAAAACTAGCTGATATGAACAGCAAATTAATTACGTAGATTTTTTTTCGTTTTGTTAATATTTTTATAACTAAATATTTGTTCGTTCATTATTTTGTTTTATTATACTTTTATTGCTTCTGCTTAATCCCTAATGGTACCGTCTATAGGGCTATATATTGTGTTGGTTACTGACAGTCTTTAAACGTGTTATTTATGATTCGTGATAAAAATTGTTGAGTTGCAAGTATTTGCGACAATTGTAAAATGAAATGACAATAAGTATTGTAATTTTTCAATCTAATTACTAACTTCAGTAAGGGAATTTCCTTCAAACTGATGAGAAGTTAATGTGATAGGCCGGGCTGACTAGCTTTCTCTCGTATCCATTAATTTCTGTTTTTGTAAGTATCGTATTTTATCTACAATCCTAGTTAAGCTCAAATCAAGCAAGCAAAGAGTGATACAGTTTCAGCCGTTCACTCAGTTTCTCTTGAATTTGGTCACTTCTGGATTGGGGGAAACTTCCCATTGCCAACCGAAGCACGAGTCTATTTCCCAGTTTCTTGAACTACTCTAGTTTGTAAATTTTAAACTTGATCATTAATAGGAGAGCATATTGTTAGTTTTCCTCCAAAGGTATCTTCGGAGGATCGCTTGTGTATTTTCGAACCACTAATCACTAATCGAGTAGTGCTAAGGTAAGACGCCAGGTACTAAGTGAAGATATCAAAGAAATTCATGTGGTAGAGAATCGTTATTGATTAATATTCCTGGGAGATGTAGTACAGTTGACCAACTAGCTCCTTTCGTTACGCTTGATTTTATCCAGTGTAAGAGTAGAAGTAGGCTTGAAGAAAGCTGAAGGAAGCCAAACCGAAACGCTTCATTAATCAATGAAATCATTGTCAGGTGAACTGAGCTATGTAGATAGATGTGGACCTAAGCTGAGCTAACAAGGCACAGGCGTCCAGCGGTTTTATACTTTGATTCACATGGTTTAGAATCGTACATGATGAAATATGTTAATTTACGTTTAGTCTTCTTTATGATTACTATGCAGAAGCGGCTATTGGGTGCAAATAAAAGGGGAAATTTCTGTCCCTGTTCTTATTTAGATAGAATGCAAGTTCCTCAATGACAACATGAACAAATTTGGATTGTGTTTGTGTGTCTCACTCAGTGAAGCAGTTATATATTCATTCACTCTTATATGACGAAATACCCACATCTAATACCCAAAATAACAAAAACACGGTTAACGATTACACTTGAGAAATGGGTGAATTTTCTTCACAATTTGAAAAAGGAATTCGGTTTAAGAAACCTGCTAACTTCAATGTCAATCTCAACTATCCACTTCAGTGGAAATTCCTTTATCAATATTTCCAGTTTGACCCAATGTAATGTGTTGGGTATCGTGTTTGATCTGAACATTTTTTCACGAAGAAACTTGACCATTAGTTGGTAACGTATCACACAAGATCCCAGTTTTTCTCTTTCAGGACCATTTAAGCAAACAATTTGATCGGAATAAACACAGTGTATAAGCAGAGGATTGAAGATGATCTCAGACATACTAAAACTAGATTCTCCACATTTGACACCTCAAAAAATGTCAATTGCATTTTACACTAAAAAAACCATGTTATTTGCAAGACAAATGTAGCTTAATTTTAAACATTCCCATATTTTTTTTTGACCTATGTATCAGTTGAGTGAATTAAATACTAATCAACTGATAAATAGGTCAAAAAACAATATGGAATGTTAAATAAGCTAATTTGTTTCAAATAACATGGTTTTTTTAGTTGTAAATGCATTGACATTTTTTTGAGGTGTCAAATGTGGAGAATCTAGTTTTAGTATGTCTGAGATCGCTTCAATCCTCTGCTTATACACTGGTTATTCCGATCAAATGTTTGGTTAAATGCCTGAAAGAGAAAAACTGGGATCTTGTGTGATCGTTACCAACTAATGTAAAGTTTCTTAGTGAAAAAATGTTAGCTCAAAACCGATACCCAACACATTACATTGGTCAACTGGAAATATTGATAAAGGAATTTCCACTGAATTGTAGTTTGAGATTGACATTGAAGTCAGAGGTTTCTTAAACGGAATTCTTTTTCAAATTATGAAGAAATTCACCGTTTCTCAAGTGAATCGTTACCGTGTTTTTGTTATTTTGGGTATTAGATGTGGGTATTTCGTCATATAAGAGTGAATGAATATATAACTGCTTCAATGAGTGAGACACACAAACACAATCCAAATTTGTTCATGTTGTCATTGAGGAACTTGCATTCGATCTAAATAAGAACAGGGACAGAAATTTCCGCTTTTATTTGCACCCAATAGCCGCCTCTGCATAGTAATCATAAAGAAGACTAAACGTAAATTAACCTATTCCATCATGTACGATTCTAAATCATGTCAATCAAAGTATACAACCGCTGGACGCCTGTGCCTTGTTAGCTCAGCTTAGGTCCACATCTATCTACATAGCTCAGTTCACCTGACAACGATTTCATTGATTAATGAAGCGTTTCGGGTTGGCTTCCTTCAAGCCTACTTCTACTCTTACACTGGATAAAATCAAGCGTAACGAAAGTAGCTAGTTGGTCAACTGTACTACATCTCCCAGCCATCTTAATCAATAATGATTCTCTACCACATGAATTTCTTTGATGACTTCACTTAGTACCTGGCGTCTTACCTTAGCACTACTCAATTAGTGATTAGTGGTTCGAAAATACACAAGCGATCCTCCGAAGATACCTTTGGAGGAAAACTAACAATATCCTCTCCTATTAATGATCAAGTTTAAAATCCACAAACTAGAGTAGTTCAAGAATCTGGGAAATAGACTCGTGCTTTGGTTGGCAATGGGAAGTTTCCTCCACTCCAGAAGTGACCAAATTCAAGAGAAACTGAGTGAACGGCTGAAACTGTTTCATTCTTTGCTTGCTTGATTTGAGCTTAACTAGGATTGTAGATAAAATACGATACTTACAAAAACAGAAATTAATGGACACGAGAGAAAGCTAGTCAGCCCGGCCTATCACATTAACTTCTCATCAGTTTGAAGTAAACTCCCTTACTGAAGTTAGTAATTAGATTGAAAAATTACAATACTATTGTCATTTCATTTTACAATTGTCGCAAATACTTGCAACTCAACAATTTTTATCGCGAATCATAAATAACACGTTTAAAGACTGTCAGTAACCAACACAATATATAGCCCTATAGACGGTACCATTAGGGATTAAGCAGAAGCAATAAAAGTATAATAAAACAAAATAATGAACGAACAAATATTTAGTTATAAAAATATTAACTAAACGAAAAAAAAATCTACGTAATTAATTTGCTGTTCATATCAGCTAGTTTTTTTGTACTAACCATTATTCCGTGACAAATGATTTTGGTAGGAACCAAGTGCATTTGTTAATTACCATTTACAAAATGACTGAAAAAAAATAGTCATTCAGTTTTAAATTTATTAAAGTGAACAGTTACAAGTTAGTCGGTGTTAATCGTGCTGATAAGTTGGAAAAAATGCATCTTTGTTTAAACAGTTCAATTAAACCCGTGTTGACCAGTTGAAAGAAGATATTTATATGCAATGATTATACAGGAAATATAATCAACAAAAATCGCATAATCCCTAAACAGAACCTCTGGAAGTGACAAAGATGATCCCTAGTTTTCCACCTTTGTTTATAATAACAAAATCCTACTGCTGTGAGTCGAACGATAAAGATTTTGAGTATAAATAACACTTTCTGACTTCGACGCAGTAGTGTTTCTTGTCAGTGACTTAATCAAGAATGTCTTGACAGAAAATGAAACCCAATTACCGTTATTATACTCATCTGGATCCTAATATACTGTCTGAGCACCGCTTTTAGTTCAAAACAATCGAATTACAACATCGTGACTGAGAAATAGGGAGCTCTAGTGTTTTTACAGCGATCATGTTCACAATGATATATATATATATATATATATATATATATATATGGCAATAAATGACGAAATGTCGATTGTTTCAATACTTATTTTTTTAATCAACAATCTACACGAACCAATTCATTGTTATGTTTTTGGCAAATAACAAATCCTAAACTTGTTATTTTAAATAAATGAATCAATTGTTATCATTAAAATGGATAAACTATTTATCAATCTGCATTGAAACAATTTTTTACGAACTAGTTCTCAATGGTTGTTATCTCCCAGCAGAATGTGATTTCACATTAGAAACACAAATAATGAGTATTGTTTCGATATCTTTTGTTCATCAATCATAAATTGGCCATAATGAACAAAAACAGTTATATTTTTTAAATATTTAACTAATATATGTGTCGATATTTATATCTTGTCCTGTTTTGGTATCATTCGTACAAAGTAACCACATGTAAATATCATTAAAAAAAACCCATGTTCAACAAGATAACGAAAACTAGAACTGATCAGAGTTAGTTAGTCATTTGCAACTTAGAACTTGGTAAAAATATGTATCATCACAAAGAGACTATCTAATAGAAATGAGAACCAGAGTAGCATTGGTAGACGCGGTAATAAAAAGGAATATAATACAATAAGATGATTATGAAAATGAATTTGTGGAATGATTATTTTGAAACTGAACACAAAATCACACGAGATTGCTTCGATTTAGATGAAGCATTATGCAAAATTTCAGTTCATTAACTTTTTTTCAAAGCGTTTTTCGGATAAGGCAATAAAACTACTTGTACCAATGTATGGTCTCAAATGCCTACTGGGCACTTAAAATTATTTTAACAAAACGGGAATGCTATCCTTATTTAGTTTGTATTTATTAGATTCCATTGTTTAATAAAGATTTTTTATTCAAGTTTATAATTTATCATATTTAAATAATAACTGAATTTATTATTTCACAAATTTTGTCTCACATGAGATAGGAACCAGCAAACCTCATTCGATGAAAAGTAGAAACGTGAGATACAATCGCTATTTTAATGATGACTTCAATCACTGATAAGTCTCTACTTTTTTAGACGTAAGAATGACAGATCAAACTTATTTATTGTAATTAAATAAATGAAATACTGGACAAATTTTCAATGATATATATTTCCTTATTCTTATTGACTGTATCTATGGTAAAAAGAGGGATGCAGTATTTTAAATCACTATTCATTCCATGAAATATCGGTTAGCTGAGCGTTAGGTATGAACCTTACTATCACACCAGCTTGGTTAATTGAAATTACAAAGCATAAACAAATGAACTAACACTTATGAAATCTATTCACAATCTAAAATCGTGAGTGAGTAGGATATGCGAAGGTAAAATGTTGGACATCGACACGTTAATTAGATCTAAAAGCCTCGTATCTGCTCCATACTGCGTTCACGGATGTGCATTATGGGAAACATCAACAATATATTGAAACAATCATTTAGTGTGTTTTGGTTCCCATCGATTTTCTAATCAAGATCAATACATAACTAAACTCAACATTCTCCATAACAGCTGAATTCGCCTCATCCCTAAGTTGATGTTCACTCTAAAACGCGAACCCAGTGTCTTTCGATTCGAACTTTCAATACGCCTATGTCATATATTTACATCTATAGACATCATTTTACACGACAGTGAAATTGTAGAATTAATTACCTGACACCATAGTATGAACAGAAGCCATACGGAATATCTGACTGAACACAATCAATCATAGTGAAAAAGTAGTCTGCGTTAATATTAACACAGAATATATTCTGTCTAGGCTGAGTAATTTACTTGATAAATTCTATTCCAGAAAACTCCATAATTTATTTTCTTGAATAATTGGAGCATAATATAATTAAAAAGCAACTGTTATTCGCTCTTTATATGACACCCCAATCGATAATTATAAAGGTGTAAACCACTATCAAAAGAATTTTCATTTGAAATGTCACCAAAAGACTTTTAGCTATATCTTTGAACGAATCGGAACCCCCATGGACTGATTACTATTTATCAAATTCAGGCATGAGAAAGTGGCTATGCAGTATAGAGGATAGACTTGCGCGTCGCCTCACAGGGCTGAAGATTTTGCGATCAATTACTAGTAGTGGGATGGTAAATACCAACATCGAGTAATTTTATACGGGGACGAAAACCCCGTCCAGTGCCATCAGGTTTGTTAAAACTAAAGAGGTTCGCGATCTCAATAATATTCAATACTCAGAAACCTGTTTATTGATTATTTTGTTTTAAACACGTATAGTTCTTTCCCTTAGGCGATTTCGCCATATAATCAAGGTTAAATTGATTAGTTGATGTTATTGCATAGGAAACGTATGTTGCTAAGTTTGATGTACATCTGAATACTTAACCCACACAACATATTGACTTCAATGATCACCATACATATTGACATACAAATTTTAAAAGCAATTCGGTTTTCATATATCAACTTTAGAATTTACTATCACTAAACAGTATTTGAATTTTTCAAAAAGCACATGCGAAAAATGAGTATAAATAATTGATAAATCAAGTAAATATTACTGACCTCCACCATTTTTAAAACATAAATATGGAAAACGCCAAACATTGCCCAAACCGACTGCAAAACCCACACATGCCATCATGAATTCCAACTTCCCATTCCATCCACCCCGCTCAGTTGTTTTGTGGTTCACCAGGATTACCTCACCGCTGTTTTCCGTTCCATCTTGGAGCGGAATCATAAACTACAAAGTTAAAGTAAGAATATGCATCGATCAGAAACGACCTATTTATTTACAACATTCAGACATATAATCTCTCTACAGGATACTTATTTCGCTTATGCTACTACAAAGTGCCAACAAGAGACCAATTTCCTTCTAATCCATACATTAAGTGAACGGAATTCACAGAACACAAGTTCATGTCATTGTTAGCTTGACTAGATCAACTGAATAAGCTGAAATATCAAAATATAACACCTGACGACCTGCAGGTCAGCTGTCTAACCAATCCGGAGACACTAAGTGTACACAAATGAGTTATAATGATAGGACTGAGAGTTAGGCTATGGCGTTAGGCTTCAATGGGTTGTACCTGATGGCAGTGTGTGACAAAAACCGTCTACCTATTTCCTGATTCTAATTCTCAGCACCAATTTCTAACCCCTAGGTGGATAAACATCCGGACAGGTAGAAATAATTTATCTGTCCCTCATTGGCTTGGGTCGTAAACTTTGAGTTTCCTTTATAAGTTTCATGAATGTCTGAAAAATTCTAATACTTGCAAAGCCGAAACAGTTCATTTATCTAAATGCCAATAATCCCCTTCATCAGCAACTATATCGGTTAAAATGAATGTTGCTTCAGCGGACGTCAATAGAATTAGTACTGTTTCGCCCAAATTGATATGATTTTATGGTTGAAATTACTAGGAATTTAAAAAATCTTATTTCAACCTACCGTTTCTTTTGTCGAATTCAAATTAAGAGAAATTTTTCTGCGATGGTTTTCGGATGCATGACATTTATCAACATCCTGTTCTTTTCTGTCGGTCATCCGACAGACTGTGAATACACGCGACTATTGTAATCGTAAAGGCCAAAATGAGAAATCCGCAATGACGCAGCGTCTTGTCCTTGAGACAGTGGCAAAAATCGAAATAATATTATTTTAACCTAGCTTTTCAAGGCCAATGTTTCGGCCGCCGTGTCCGCCCACGCAAATGAAATTAGTTTATTGGTGTTTGATTTCATTATATTTAACCGTCCAATCGTTATTAGCAACTAGCATTAGGAACGACCTTGAACATAATGCCCAGTAATAACATAGGCATTGCTTTCTTTTTAGCAGACATTCAAGTTAACTGCATTTTTATGAATTTAGGAGATTGTCTGGAAATAAGTGAATACAGTATATCATGGTTTTAAATCTAAGAAGCATCCAAATATTTAAGATACCGAATCACAAACAGTCTGACTCAATCTAAACCAGTGAAATCGAGATAATAATGACCGATTCACAGCACTTATTGCTAAGAATTCGCAGTCCACGTATTCCATCGGAATATTTTGAAAAGAATACAACCACAATTCATCTGGTGAATCTTCAATTTCAGTCACAAATAGTATTTATTTTATTGATGAATCTGAACTTTTCATGAATAACATAATCCTATTTTAATCACCTGAAAAATAGGTGAATTTTTAATGTGACCGTGAGATTTATAAGCGCCTAATTAGTCTGAACTGCATCATTCTTATCAAAAACTCCAGATCACATTTAGATAACGAATGAATAAATTCTAAAAAAAAAAACAGCTAAAAACCAAACGGATTTTCGCTTCGTTGCAGTTTCCACAGTTTACCAATGTCATTATTTCGTAAAATGGAATCCAATTACTGATAATTCGTCTATATCGACCCAGATTTTTAATTGAACCGTTGAGGTTAATATCGTATACACAGAGTTTTGTAAATCATACAGTTAAATTAATTAGTGAAATAATTAAATTATTCAAAGTTATCCATTTATATAAGTATGAAGGTAATTTAGATTACCGATTGTTCATGACATTACAATTCAACCTGAGTTGGACAGTCGTTCAAAATCCGAAAGCACTAAATAGCTGTTCCATTCTGCAGCATGTTTCTGAAGTAGTGTATGTTCACAACCCAACCGTTGGTATTGAATTG
Source organism: Schistosoma turkestanicum (assembly GCA_944470395.2). NCBI lineage: Eukaryota > Metazoa > Platyhelminthes > Trematoda > Strigeidida > Schistosomatidae > Schistosoma > Schistosoma turkestanicum. The sequence continues at coordinate 60,184,477 of OX103979.1, forward strand.
AAGACTGATCTCGCGCGCAAATAAGACCACAGACCTGAGTTTAATTGATATACATTCCAAATGCCAGTCAATACTGCGTGACTATCTTCTATGTTCCTAGGTAGGTAATAATCTCACACTAAACAGGACTGAACTGCACTAATCATGGCCTCCCACTAGAACTACATGAATTTCCATTCAAAACATTTCACTGATCATGTATGCGTAATCACAATCGCTGAACTTTATTCAGACCATGAACTAATCCGAGCTAAGTTGGCTATATCGGTTGATAATTTCAGTGACATTGTAATCTCTGTAAAAATTCAGATTGATTAGTTGAACTAGGTTCACGTCGTATCATTAAATTGCTGTACATTGCTGCTTCACAGTAAGCTTGTCTAAATATGTGCTGATAATTGCTCCCATGTACAATGACAATCGTAATCTGCTTCGAAAGGTTTAAAACTGTTGAAAACCTCCCATACCAAGCACCTGATTATCTCTGTAAATGCCATGTCTACACAAGAACAAAATGAGATAGAAACTTTAATCAAGTGAAATTATTACCACAATATTCTGATTTTCCAACAAGCATTGTAGTTACATTTTTATCAAACTTGCATATTTTGATGCAGATACGCAGAAAAATACTGATAGTAATACTCAGCATTCCCATAGAATAACACACTTAAGTTCCACTCTGTCATACGTGATAATGTATCAGATGAAACTAAAGTATTGAGATTGGTATATTGTATATCCTCAGGTTTTCCAAGCAGCGTTTGGTCTGTCTCTGACAGACAGGGGAGGCTACCGAGATCTGTGTCTGATAGATGTTCGTGATACGATTGTCACTACTACCTTGGTCAGTGGGAATCTACCAGACAATTTCACTGATTCTTTCTGTTCTCAGTTAATTTCTTTTCGTTCCTTGTCATTTCAGCTCAACTACTCGAACAAAAAGCTGATTATTCATGTACTTTTTACTACGTGATTCTTATTCATAATAGTTTTATTGAATTTATTTTTTCAATATTTTGACCTACTTCCAAACACAAAATCTTTGCTCACATTTTCATGCCATCAATTATTCTAAGAATTACTATTTAACTTATAATATAACCACCGATGTGTACTTTTTACTTGTTTCGACTAGTCGCTTGTGTGCACAACCAAACCAACCAGCTCAGAGAACCACACTCCACCATAATCTTCAACCTGTTTCTTGACAAATTGGTAAGTATCAAGAATATTAACCTCTTGAACAAACAGTATTATTTCAGAGCGTAATAATTTCCCAATATCTTTTAAATGCTTCTTCATGCTTGTTCGGTGAGAGTGCGTAGTTGACCTTGAGAAAGTCCACACAATGCTCATCTTACTGGCTTAACTGTTAGTCGATTTAATTGCTTGATGATTATTCACACACATGACTAACGATTTGCTTGTTATTCGATGACTGACAGTTTGTCTCTCATTCCAGTCTGCTGATCTATTGATTAGTGATGAGAAAAAATAACATCTTGTAACAACTTCGTTTCCGCTTTTGGAAATCACACACAGTTAGGATTCATGTTAATTGGAATTGCCAGGCTGATTATTGTTCGGAGCCTAGAAATAGTATTGAAGACACTTCACAACAAATGAGACTTATTATTTGAAAAACAAAGCTATTCAAAAGTGAACTTCTGAGCAAGTGCAATATAGGGTGAAATTTAGACAAGTGTGACTAATTTCCATCTGGTTTCTAGCTAATCAGAAAATATCTTTCCAGAATGGATAGTTGATGATAAAGTAAACAACATATTTTGTAGTGCAGCTTAATAATAATAATAATAATAATAATAATAATGACAATAGTTGATAAATCTAACAATGGTATCAATAGGTTACTGTGCTGGTAAATACAAACAATGAACAACATGAGATGGTGGAGAAAACTTGTAGCTCAGGTGGATGATTGTGATGGTGTTTCGTTCTCTGAGCTGGTTGTTTTGGTTGTGCTCCGAGAACGAAACACCACCACAATGAACAACATCTTAACTCTTCTCATTGTTTCTCTTCCTGAACCGTCAAAATAGCTCAAACAGAATTTTGGATGTTCCGACATCGTTTCTCGTTAGAGTTAAGTAGGCAGGGTTAGTACTAGGGCTATGGGAACTAAGTTTTCATCACGAACTGTCCACTCACAGGAGGTGTTATCTGATTACTTAGTTCATAAAGCATAGTGCAATCGTTTTACAGTTTACTTCAAGATTAGGGGTATAGAGTTAGGCTTTAGGCAGTGCATATTTGCCTACTCCACTCAGTCCAAAGACGTGTTTTTATGAAAAATATTAATTGACTTGTAATTTGACTATTAGTGTGTATTCTTTACTTGTTATAACAAGGTGTACAATTTATTTCCCTACTATCAATAGCTTATAAATTGACTTATTTTTTATCGTCTATGAGCATTTATAAGCCTTTAATCTATTCCATTCTTTATACGGTAAATCAACCAAATGAGTTCTGAATATTCAAATAATATTTCAAATAATCTTTCCCTCTGTTCTCGTTTGAACGTGAATGAGTAAGACTTGACTTTATTCCGTTAAATAATGTTACCTGCTTTATATTGATAACAAATTAAGAGCACCGACAAGAAGAGTTTTAGCACGAAAAGAAAGAAAGCTAGAGGCGACCAGACTAAAACATGACACAAATCCATGGAGTCATTGATAAGTGGATTGAGTTATGTCGGTAGACGTAGACTAACCTGGTTGAGGTCCGTGAGACAATAGTAACCGATAATTAGAGACCTTGAATGACATGACTCAAAGTCGTTTGCAATGGCGCTGGTGAATCCACTTTTTGTGTTCTCCCAAATGCTAATCTTCTGAATTCCTCATCACCTCTGTCTTTCTCTTTCTAAATTTATCTCACTGAATTATACTACTTGAAAAATATCTTGGGACACCAATCTTCTCCATTACCATTAATACTTCTACTATCTTCAGCACTGGGATTCGCACTGACAATTGCGTATCTGTGCTGATGTGGTATGGCAACATGGACTTGTTTATGTACGTACGAAGTTCTAAGTTGTAAATAACTGACTTATATACGAAAAGAGAAAATCCGATCTACGCTACCTAACCAACATCACTGAAATCAGCTTTTTGAATTAATCATAAAATTCATAAACATAGTTCCCTTTATCATTTTCAAGAGACCAAACATCTAAGTGGAATAAGATGAATTCATTTCATTTCGTTTGGTTCTTGTCATCGTTCTTGTGATTCGCTTTTCTGTTGAATCAGTTAAACCCTTATTGCATCTCATCTGGTTGTTTAAGCCTAGCTTCATATTACAAGATAATCAACTGTGTTCATTAGGACGACACAGGAACATTTTTCTAGTCGTCATATTTTCTTCATCTTGGTGATAAATATTAATTTATTACGTCATTAGACTTTGGTCACCTGTTACATCATTACCTTTTTATTTTGACTGTTTTTATGGTTGGTAATTTTATTTTAACTAAATAAGTTTTACTCATTTTACTGGTACATGTTATCAACGTTTGTCCAATGAGCAAGCACTCGTTACTAGCCCTTAAAACTTTTGTTATTATCAGTGTTGTAGAATTTTCCTCTGTATAAGGTATGTATTTACAGTCTTTTGTACAGTCTATTAAAATCATTTGAACCATTACTATACTATACTGTTGAATGAACATAGCAACTTCCAACTGAACTCTCTCATATAAGTAATTGAAATTATATTTATAATCAAGATTTTAAATATGACAAGTTGTAAGTGGCTGACGAGCGTCAAACGAAATAAAATGACTTCATCTTATTCTGCTCAATTCTTTGTTCATATCTATACATGATAAGTAAAGTTATCAGCGTGCAATTGGCGGTTATAAGTGTACCGACGGGGTACTCAGGGGTTCTGATATATAACTGATTGCACCAGACTGCAGTTTTCCTGGGTTCGATTGGTGATGAAGTTGATCGTGTATTCTACTTAGGAGCCCATAACAAAAGTGAAACAAGTACTCGTATACTATAGTTTTCATTAGTATCCAGTGTTTGATCAGTCGTTTGTGAAGTCAACTTGGATCATATAACTGCTTTGGATGAAATATTTGTAAATTATTCCACTGTTTCAAGTAAACTGCAGAAATTTCCTGAAATTATTTTTAAAAAGAGACAGGAATGATTATCGTATTCAGGTTGCTTAATTTTCACTAGATACTTCGCGAACTAATCATATTTAAAAACCAAGAAAAACAAACATACCACCTGAGGTCACCTGCCATTATCCGCTAATCATTACAGCTAACTTGGTTAATTAGTATTGATAGAAATCAGAACATTTCTTTCAGAACTAGTCTCACCAACTTGTGCATCACTTTTTAGAATGAAAGAAAAGATGAAGAGTATGACGACCACGAAATATTCTTGATCAGATAAAATAACCAAGCACAGTTAAGATAATGGGATCAGAAGACAGAGTTCGTTTGAACTATGAGATTTGAAAGTGTCTGTCAGTTACTTTTCAAAACATTTACACATGGGTAGACATCACTGTCACGTCTATTCAATAGAACTTTTGAACGTATTTCTGTGAGTTAAGCACTAGAAGGCATAGCATTTTAATGCAATACGCGTTTGTGTTGATTGTCTAAATTCATTGTTGACTGTTTTGACCTGACAGAATTATTGTAGCAGGGTTGTTTGTACACTAGATCTGTATTGGACTAAGTGAAATTTCCTGAATGCAACGTTGGACTGATTTGGATCATCACTGAATGCTTGATTGCATTAACTCAGGTAGCTGTCATCGATTTGGGAGAATGAAAAATCATTACTCGACAGTTTTTTTACACATGAGCATTGACTACACTTTTGGTAGGTAAATTAGTTGAACACGCTCGCTATTAATAGATGACAATGAATCTTTGAATCGTTAGACAGAAGTTGAATTCTGAGGTGAGATTTTTAATGAGTGAGACAAATATTCTTGTGATGGATCTAATAAATAATCCATGTAAAAGATTTGCTAAAGGTAACTTGAATTCCTCGAGGATGTACTTCTCCTAAAACAGATCATGAGGCAATTGTGTATGTATGAAATGTATTTTTTTTAGAAACGCATTGATGTAAATATTGCTGTCTATTGTTTATTACATTCAATGATGAAGTGGTGTTTATGATGACATGATAGTTTATAGTTGATTTCTCATGGCTTAAATGAATTTCTGTCGTCATCATTGTCGTATTGTGCTGTGTCGCATATTTCGCATCACGATATCCGAGATAACAGAGTCGAACCATGAACTTCACACTGAAGGTGTATCATTGAAATTGGAAAATTCATTCTGAGTGACATGCTAAATTGCGAGTAACAATATACTATTAAGACAGAATAATCAATTCATGAACTCAGAAGTAGTAACGTATAGAGAGTATGATAGCAAGAAACAGATTTGCAATTTAGTTAACTGAGCAATATAATTTTGTGTAAACATCATTTATTGCATTATTTATCAATAATTAATTTGAATATCATATTTAATAGTTACCGAACAATTAAATTAATACTGATGACAATGTGTGTTTTGCATAAATTTCAATGTACTTACTTGGTATATACCTGAAAAATGAAAGTATTGGAAAACGATATCAGATTTATCATAAGAAGAAGGATTGTTCACATTGCTAAATTTGTTCATGTATTTTTCATTTTAAACGTCAACAAGAGAAGTCGGTGTATTTATGCGTTAACTAAAACTTCTTAGATCATGCTTTATATCATGTGCTGAGTTGCTTAGAACTTTGTCTTTTAAGCGAAACTACTTGATTTCCTAACTAAATCTAATCAAAAACGAGTTAAACAATTCAAATATTACCGATAGATAATTGTTACGGTAAATGGATAAGCAGGTCCCAAACCACTTCAAAACCGAAATAGCTGCGACAACAAGATAGATAAGTAATAACTGGAAATCAATAATGTATTGAACTAGCGGTGAAAAACCAAGTGAGGAACACGTGAAACAAACCAGACAGAGACACCAATATGTTCGTGAACATTGAATGAAACTACCAGACACAAACATTGAATCATTTTCGTGTGTCTGTTGAATAGTTCACCTGAGTTCAGTGTTTGTATTGATTTCTGTCAATGTGATTCAAACAAGCACTCATTGTTGTGATGAAAAAGAGATAATGAGAAATGAGATTCACTTACTTGGATAGTGACTGTTGAGAAATACATGTTTAATTAAACAGTAATTAATTGGTAAATTGTTTGTTATAAAAGAATGTATTTGCAGGAAATACACTCTGTTCGTTTCTCCTCATTACTTGAAGTCATGTGCATGATTTTGAGTATTCAGATGTCTCTAGAGAAAATCGGAGTCAAAGTTGTGTTCAAATTTTGTCAATTACTTTTCTTCTCTAAGTGACGGAATATTATTCCCCCATGCACAAATTCATCCTGTACGATTTGACCAAGTGTCACTGAGATTCACTGTCTGAGACGATACTATTGTGCAGTCACAAAAATAATTTTTGATATGATCAAAGACATTCAAAATAACCCACATATCAACCACAAGTGTATCGATAATCTAGTGATCTTCTGTTTGTTTTTGAACGCTTTTCTGTCAACCACTTTTACGGATGTGGTAATTCTATTCTCTCAAACGAATAAAATTCGTCTGCGAATCAAAAGAATTTAAAGCGAAGTGTCTTATTCCATCATTGCCAGTTTCTTCCATTATAGGTGAACGACTGAGAAACACTGAACAACTTTCTAGTGACTCCTCATCCTCAGCCATCTCTCGACGAATTATCTTCCTACAACATATTTCTCATAAATCTTAAGTGGATGGCAGCTATTGTGTTACCTACCACAGTTGATTATCGTCGATGGTCTATGGACAATGTATGTGAAGTATGTTGCATGGGCAACTGCTAGTAAATACTTGTATATTTTGATGTCGTCGATAGTATCCTAGGTCTCGTTTCTATGAAAAAGAACTGTTTTGATCATAATTTAAATTAAAACCATAATATTGTGAATGATCTTATGCAGAGGTTGTAGTGTAGAAGTGTGGTGACTTTTGTAAGGATCTGCCACATGTGAGAACAAACAACAACATGATAGTTGGTTCTTTAGTTTCCAGAATGACTATTTGATTACTGAAAATGTTAGAGATGTGAAATAATTTTTGAAAGCGATTTAATAGTTGTCGAAATGTCTCAGTTTTCTGCCCACACTAATCACACATGGCAATGAACCGTGTCAGTGGCGTCGGAAACAAAACTAACTCTTTATTTGAATCAGCAAATAAAGTGGCTGATAAACAGAATATTCATCTTTGACAATTCCGAATGACCGATGAAAAAGAAAAGGATATTTAACCTATCAGATTTGTTTGTGATTCGATTTCAAACATATTCTTACATTGAGGGAAATCAATGAAAATAATATTCATTAAGATTTTGTAATTATCAGTCGGTGAAGACGAATATTGCAATGTGTTACACAAATGGTTTGATTGTAGGCATCATTTCACACCGATATGTTATTAACAAAAGGAGACAAAACAGTGATGATTTCAGAAATGACAAGACTACCATTTACTGTCAATCCAGGATACTGGAATGACAAACGGAACACATTAGGAAACAGTTTAACCAGCTTTCAGTAATACCATGTACGGTGTGTAGACATTTTGTGTAGGGAATTTATGTCTTCCAAATGGCGATTAGGTTGAAAAGTGTATAGGCAATCTAGAAAGAGAGGAAGCAACGGGTTATGATGGATCGATACCTGAGATTTCAAAGTTTGATGGTCCATTTTCAGCAGTCAGTATAACTGTTAAAGTTTAATGCAACATGATTTTATTGTTTGAGTTCACATGTGTGTTAGTCATGAACTCTCTCATTTACTCGTCTATTCAAATTTACTCGTTGGTCAAATTACTAATTGTTTGGGTAGTTTATACGTTCATCAGACTCATTACATCCATGAACTAAGGTTGTGGTATTTCCAAACAAAATGCAAACTAAATGGGATGCTTGAATGAGCAGTATTCAATTGGTCGAATTGGTATATGTGTACATTGCAAGTGAATGCTGTATATTCTCGGACTGTCTAATAGAAACACACTGTCTACACTGAGTGCATATAGATAGTACAACAAACAGCATTAGGTTCTATTATGTTGGAGTATATAGGAAGCTTGAAATAATCCAATGAAACACTACTTATTCCATTCAGCCTGCAACTTCAAACACACTCAAACAAGCATTCGAATTTGAAGAATCATTATGAAATTGTATTTGTTGTTATTTACGATGTGAACAGAACACATTATATACAAGTGCACAACTAACGCATTACTTATCGATCACATTTACCTCTGAGCTCCGTGTATTACAATGGTAAAGTAGGTACAAGCTCATACGATACTAGTTTACTCGAGATATATGAACTTCTGTGAGTGGGAAATTTCATCGTCATATCTATAGTTACTGAGCATTATTGAGTAGTATACACTGACAAAGTAAATAGTCGTCGGACACGATGATGAATTCAAAGTGTATAGTAGATTTGCATAAATGACTATTCACTTGATGACAGACAAGTAGACCTGTTGAAAACTATTGAACAATCAGTTAGTCGTATCTGGTGTTTAGAAAATCTACTGACCATATTATCAGAGAATGGAAGATGAATGATTACCATGAGAACTTGACTACTTCATTTACAGTGAAATTATCACCTCATGATTACAATTTATTTTGAGGATGGATGATTGTTGAATCGAATTAGATACAGTGATCGTTAGGTGGTCAAAGTAAAGAAGAATGATTCGGCATGTTGTGAAATATCTAGTTTCATTTTCACATTGTTTTCTAGTTATTGCTATTAATCAAGAAATGTACGGAAATATTGATGTCGAAGATACAAGCAAAAGATGCAGCAAGAATCAAGCAAGTAGTTCTACTTTTCATCTTCTTCAACTATTCCAATGAGCTGGTCACGTTCAAAGTGGAAACATGGGCAGTGCATAACATTGCATCCACGGAATACCTTCAACAAACAATGATATCGTCGGACAAAGTGCAAAGGAAATGTTATATCAGCACATGACACCATGTGAGAAGTCAGAAGACGTTGTGTGAATGCTCAAACAACTGACAACGTGATAACATCCACTGAGACAAGCATGAAAATTGATACAAAAAATGGTGGATGATGGATTACAACAGGACGTGGTAACTGACTGAGTGAAGTTCAGTTTTGTATCTTCTTGACGAGTGAAATGACTATCCGATCAGCAGCATCAGTTGAAAACTGACGGAAACATTTTAAATGTGAATAATTTGGAATAATCATCAACTATGAGTGTGGTAGTTTCTTTTCAAAATGAATAGTAAACTAAATGATGTTGAAGATTAAAGGAATGGTTTTTAACTATATTCATGAAAAATGGTTATATAGAAAGCATGATTAGAGTATAGTCAGTTGTCAGTCAGTTGGCCTTTTGACCAAAACGAAATGTATTGTTGTATTGTTCACATTTCTGCCATTGTCTTGTCAACATATAATGAGAGCTGATAAAATGTGTAGACAGATAATGATTAGCATTATTTGTTAAACAATAGCGTCAACAAAATATCTGACAATGTTGAACACTAATTAGGCGTTCCTAATGAAATCATTCACTGTGGTTTTTAAGAGTGGATATTTATCACGATATACTGAGAGTGTAACAATATTATTGAATTGAGCCTAAAGCTACAGTTCCAAGTTTGGGCTGTCGACCGAATATTCCGAACCACGGGTGTTTGGGATTCTCCTATTCAGTTTTAGGCACGTGAAACGTATACTGTTGATGTTTAACCACAACTGCCGTTGCTGTCTTCTTTGATGTACTATGTCTCTTTAACCTTGAATATCTATCCATCTGTAACGTGTGTGTTATCCATCACAATAGGCTGTTTTCGATGGTATCTGACCATAGTTCTGTTCAATTTAACTGTATTGACGCTGGTGTTTGAAGTTCTGACTTGACTGAGTCTGACAGTTCTTCTCAGTTCTGAATGCTTTTCATCTGCAGAAATGTTGCTCTTTCAATGAATATGGTCAGCGTAATGTCAGTCAATACCACTTACCAAAATACTTCACGAATATTTCATTCACATTATTTCAGTAATAAACTTGGCTTATGTTTTATTTACCCAATGTAGATTCACAGTTATTTTTCAGTCTTCTCAAAATCAACTTATTTCGTTAGGAAAATCATGTTCAACTAGCATGAACAAGCATACTGATTTGACCAATCACTCGGTGACACCATCTGAGTGTGTTTTTCATTCGCTGAACAACACAGTGAAAATGTATAAAAGCACTTGAGTGGCAGCGCAAAATGCAACCTACAAAATGAATATGTATAATTCAGTATTTCTGGTTTGCTTACTACTTGCCACTGGGATCTGTGAGTGCATAACTTTCGTTGCTTCTTGTATGACTAGTAAACATTTTCATTTTATTTCTCACCTATATTCGCAATCCTTTCACACCAACATACTACATACAACATTGATCGTGTACATCTGTACTAGGTAGGACGTGTTTCATGGTGAAATTTTACGCACAGAAATGTTGTTGGTCAAACTTGAATACGTAGCATTTATCAGGCATTATGTTGTTCATGTATTTTTTTTATATTCTAAGGTATTTAACAATGTTTTAATCGTTTCATTGATTAGCAACCGTTCACATTCACATGAAAACTGTAACTTACTGTCTTCACTTTAATGTCTGATGACTTTTAGTGATAATATCAGTCAAATAATTGAAATTTATGACGAACACTCATGATATTTCACTGAACTAGTTAACAAAGAAATCACGTATACATTGTTGCTACTTCAGTAAACCATAATCTCTGTTTCAAGCAATTTAATGCTGTACATATATTATATTCCAAATATTGTTTCAGACGTTTCCACCGCAGTCCCACGCAATGTTGGTAAGTTTTGTGATTGTTTTGTTGCATATAAATCGATTGGTCAGTCAATTGTGAATACGTTTATGTATATCAAGTAGTTTTTAGTAAAGATCGATATGCACAACGACCCGATGAAAAGTCTGTTTTGACTACATCTTGATCTTAGAAGACGACAGTAGATATCTGAATAATTTGATGGTACGTCTCCAACTCTGGTGCCAACGAACGACTGACCATCACATCGAAGTGACAAAATTTAAACTCATTATTGGCAACGAAAACATAACAACACCCTCGTGCTGTCTGTAATTAAATATCAGATTCCCTTTCCATTTCACGTTTCTGGAAATGAAGTGGTCAATTTCGGTAGAGCATGATGTTGCACGTCAATCGGACCACATACTAGTTAGTGTCCAACTGTTCACGAACAGTATATGTATGGTAAGAGAAGATGGATGATACCATGAGAAGTGAATTAGGATTACATGGACAAAACTAGGTGTGTGCTAAATACGTAAAGGAGAATGCTTGGAGTTCCATGTCTACACAGACATACTCGATTATTAGGATGGATAGTGTTGTTATGACACAAAACAAATGTCATTTTCAGTCGCTCTTGTTTACTTGCTAATTAAACAGAGGAATTCATGATTCATGATGGTAAGTCGTCGTTTGTTGTTGAATCACTTATCTATTGATGATACGGACTATTTAAGTAGTGAGTATGTGTGACAATATTCGTGTGAAAGACACGAATGTTATTGAAAATGTGTTAACTGTTAAGGTGTGCACCATCATCCTTCTAAATAATCAGTTCTCAGTATTATCATGAAAATTAACTGTTCAAATGTGATACATATACATATCTGTACACCTTATAATATCACAGATGGAGTGTGGGGTGAATTCGGTGAGTTATGAAATTCGGTTGAAATACTTACAAAGAATTTAAATCAGTCTATCGTGAAACTACCTTAATTAAATTCCATATGAAATTCACAAATGTCTCTTACCGGTTGGTGAAGACGCACTCACTTTCTAATCTGCGTCGAATACAGAAAGATTCGTTGTAGTTCTGTCCATTGTTTGAGGAGTTTCAGATGTGATTGAAGTCATAGTTTGTGTCGATTCCATTAACAAATAAAGTCCATTCATCAACGGAAACTGAAAAAATTCTATTTTAAATACAAACGATTACTCGCTCAAATGCTTCTCGATGTCATTTTCTATTTTTTTTTATATGAATACAACTCTGACATTGATCGGAGTTTTAAATTTCATCACATGATTTTGAATAACCTAGAGTACTTGATTATGTTTTGTTGATATAACTTCAGTTGAAAGACCTGAGTTACCACCAAGGACAATGCATGGTGAATTTGTACATTACTTTTGTATAACTATCCGTAATTCTATAGAATCTATTAATGTTGTGGAAGATAAAAGTGTAGTAATTGCGCTTGATGTGACTGACGGTTGTCATCAGAAAGCTTAGAAGCAACAAGATGTTCTCAGTATATGATTCACTCGAACCAGTTGCCAAAATGAAGTTTGCAAAGATTGTTCAATTAACTTTGAAAAGAGATAATTACTACTGTGATTACTGATCAGTGATCAATCAATGTGAACCCCGTCCTTCGAATGGGAGGTTCATCTGGAACAGAATATCTCAGTGTTGGGATTTCGGAATGACACATTGACAGTATGAACTCGGATTGCATGAGTAGTTCAAGTCATCTGAACAATAAAAGTAGCTGTAAATCAAATGTGTCATGTCGACCACTGAAATCTACCAAGCATTATTTCTGTAAAGCACATCATCATGAACACTTATGTGAATGTACACGATAATACTGGTGAATACCTGGAGTCGGATACAGTTGTGGTTCGCAAGATGCCAAGTAAGTAAATGAAACACTGACTTATTGTAAAAGACGTTGCTCTTTCAATACTAATAAGGAAATCTGTATACTACAGATTCAAAGAAACCCCGATCATTTCTGATAAACAAGTTAACATTATTTTGCTGATTTCGATAATTATACAACTTTGTGACTTTTTCAATTCATTACTAAATTCTTATTAGGATATTTAATTAATCAGTAAGAGAATATTATTATATTCAATTTGTCTTCACCAATTACTGTTCATGTGATATGGAATAAAATGTGCTGAAAAAACACTTAAAAACAACTTCCAATAGTTTTAAAATTAAGTTCACGCTCCGTTGTTTTCGTTGTATGTTTTGTTTCGTAAAATGGTCACAGATAGAAGATTACATTGAAAATGGTAAGAGATAACATGATAACTTGACTATTCTACCTCTTTCAACCTATCTGTTCATTGCGCGAATATCAAAAATGTTTGAATATCAAACATTGGACATTGATTGCATGATGCAATTGGCAAAATAGAATTTCACATTGTTTGCTGATTGATTTAACAGTATTCACATGATTGATGTGATGAGACTATTTCATCAGAAACTACTCGTCATTCAAACAATCATATGCAGACATGCTGCTCATCGTATTGAACGAATGAAAAGTGAAGAGCAAACACCAGTAGATCATACAGGAAATCATAAATGCCTATCGATTTGCATGATCATTTTGAAAGTAGGATGTGGTACTTCGATTTTATAATGAACAAAACTCACAAACTTCAGCTAGTTTTTCGTCATCTTGTTATTAGGATACGGCTTAGTTTCAACGAAGGGACCGTAAACCAATGTGATAGGGAAACAGGACAGCTAAAACAGTTTGTGCAGATCAAGCTGAAAATGCACTTTACTCGTTAAGCTTGATGGTGAAACATATTTATATTTTTCAATTCAGTTGTTCATTTTATTGCGTTCAATTATTGTGCACAATTAGTTACTGATTATTTTGTTGACGTACTGGTCTGTATGGCTCTGATTTACATATTCATTGATAACTTCTGTTGTTCTCTTTTATTTGTAGCATCTTGAACTGATCATCAACGATTACTTGGATTAGTTAATGTAGATTAACTGGAGTAGATTAGATTTATTCGTTCATAAATATACTTCGTAATGTACAAATGGCTTTGGTATATATAGCAAAGGGAGCTGTTGTATTATAAGTGTATTCTAGAATGTAACTTGTTTAGTGTACTTTTATTCTTGTAATCAAAACGCAGAACACAATCACAACAAATGACGTAGAGATAGCAAACGAACACAAGTCTACTTAATCCTATTATATCGTGTACAGCACTGATAAAATATTCCACCATGGAAAATTATCGGTTGTTTGTGAATGTACAATAACATTGAAATAAACAATTTATAGGGTATCAGTTTTCACATGATTATGTCGCGGACGGCAATAGTATAACACACTGAACTAGCATGTTGTATTCAGGCTCTAGACGAGATAAATTACAATATGAAGAAACAGAAGGAAATATAATCGATCAACCAACACCCTCCATTCTTCGATCACTCATTTCGTGTGCTTAGACTGTACCTAAATACCTGCACAGTCAGTTTGAATCACGCATGTTTTCCATGTTGTAGATACCTAGGATAATTGTAATTCAACACCGAGACCATCAGTGGTCGAATGCGAGCAATGTGTTATATCAAATTAATCGATTCAATAAAGCTAGGTATTCAAGCGACCTGCATAACAGGTAATAGTTAGCGTTTTCATTTTACAGAATAAAAGATAACATGAATATTTCAATCCGACTTACTTATTCTGTTAGCTGAATTATTAAAAGATAGATTAGGAGATATCTTTGTTGCATAGTTTCTCGTCTGTCAATTTATTGCTCACATATACTACATGTTTGAAATTGGTTTCTGAGCATTGATCATTTAGTAGGTAGTGAAGGAGAACACAGGTGGGGCAACCGAATTGTATTTAACGAAAATTACAGAGTTACTCAGTAAAATCAGAAAACCATATCGTAAATTGGTAATTCGCAAAATATCAAGTCATCATATCGAACTGGACTGTTCCTGTTGCAAAACATCAATCCATTATCACTATTCATGCGTTTCATACAAATTCCATTGTTTTCTAACTCTTCCTTTCTTGATCTTACCCCATCTCCCGCTGCCAGACATTACGTTGACGCTCACGTCATATACTACTTATAAGTAGCTCGCACCATACTCGTCCCCCCTTTTATTAAGCTGTCGTAGTCTTTCTGATCGCCGTTCTTGCTGTCCTCTTTGGTGTTTTTCGTGACTCGTACACTGGATAATCTCGGAACCATCTCTGCAGTTGACTAGCATTTACGCGCTTCTGCTTGTCTTCTCTCCGGATCGTGTACACCGCGCCGCGTCTCTCCGTGATAACGTACGGTCCGTCCCACTTAGGGATCAGCTTTCCCTACCCTGATCCCCCTGCTATGCTACTTTTTTGTTATCTACACTTTACTAGGTCCCCCACTGAAAAAGGTTTCCACGTTCTCCTCTGTTGTTCCGCCTTCTTTATGTCTGATATTTGTTTCTTTCCTACGTTCCTGATTGCCTCCCTCCTCTCTTTTCTTAACCTTGTTGTTGTCCGTTTGTGTTGTTGTGGCCAGGTCTTATTGTGCAATCGAAGTCTGCCATACATGAGCAAGAAGGGTGATTTCTTGGTTGTTCCTTGTATGGAGGAACGATGCGCCAACAAAATCAATGGTAAATCTTTCTCTCTCCTCCTTTAGATGCTAACCATTCCTTTCACGTCCGGTTGTTTCGCTCTGTAAGCCCGTTTCTCTGAGGATGATACGGTGTAGTTCGTATCCTCTTGATGCCAAACTGTTTTAGACGGTCTTCAAACTCATCACTTTCAAGGCAGGGACCCTGGTCCGTTAATATCATTTTCGGTATTCCGTGGCACGCTACAATTATGCCGGATCACCACTTCGGTCACTGTTCTTGCCCGCTGGTCTGCAATGGGTACGGCATCTATCCAGCGTCAAGCGTGCCCCGTCATCACTAGCAGGTACCGGTTACCGGTCGCCGTCTATGGAAACGGTCCTATTATATCTACCGACCATAGATCACCGACTGCGGTTACTGGGATCGACTGTAAAGGCGGTTGTGTGTATCTATCGCTTTTCATTAGTTGACACTGCTGGCAAGTTAACACGTATTGAGCCACATCGTCTCTCATGCCCGGCCAGTATGCACTTTGTCGTAATAAATCCGTCGTTCTTGCAATGTCTGTATGTGCTACCTGGTGACACTCGTGTATCATCTTACGCCACCAGTATTTCGGGATTTTAGCCACCCAATTCTTGTCATCGTCCTGCCAGGTCAGGACTCCATATGCGTTCACTTTCAGTCGTTCCTTTTGCCTAAGTAACATTACTACCTCCTTGTCCGTCGTTCGTTTGTCTACATCTTCTCCTTCTTTTATCACTCTGATAACCTCTCGAAGGTTCGGGTCAGCTTTCTGTTGCCGGATGAGTTCTAATGGGTCTCCATCTAAACTAATCACCGCGTATGATGTCACTGAAAAGTCATCTTCCATGTCTGATCTTGACAAGTAATCCGCCATTACGTCTTCTTTTCCTGGAACATGGAGGATACTGAAGCCGTATTCTTGCAGATGTATCATCCACCGCGCCAACTTCCCTCGGTGGTCTCTTGCTGTTCTCAACCACTGAAGGGGTTTGTGGTCAGTCTCAATGTGAAATCGTCTACCTAAAAGGTACGGTCTCCATTTTTCTACTGCCTACACGATTGCTAGGCACTCCTTTTCGATCGTTGAATACTTCTGCTCGGCGGGTGTGAGAACGCGACTTGCGTATTCCACCACTCTATCAGCCTGACTCAATACCGCACCTATACCATGATCACTTGCATCTGTGGCCACTGTAAATAGTTTCCCGGGTTCAGGCAGTTGCAGCGTCATCTGACGATCGTCTAGCATGTTTTCGATTCGGTTGAACGTTTGTTCGACAGCCTCAGTGCATGTAAACTTGGTGTTGCTCAGCAATTTATATAAGGGCGCTGCTATTTCGTTGAAATTCTCGACAAATCGACTAAAGAACGCCGCTCTTCCCAGGAACTGTCTCAACTTCCTTTTCGAATTAGGTACTGCAATATGGTGAGAATTTTCTCTGGTAATGGCTTTATTTCTCCATTTCCCACTTTATGTCCCAACAATATGACGCTGTTTTTCGCCATCTGCGATTTTTCCTTATTAATTCGAAGTCCAAATTTGTCAAGTCGCCTTAAGACCGCTCCCACATGCTTGACGTGATCTGTTTCAGTCAGCCTGTATACAACTAAATCGTCGCCATACACCTCAACATTATCTAGATTCTTAAGCAGCAGCGTCATCAATCTTCTGAACGTGAACGGTGCACCCGCCAACCTGAACGGCATTCGTTTAAATTGATACTGTTTATCCCGTATAGTAAATGCTGTCTTGTTGCGATCACTATCTTTTATAGGTAGTTGCCAATAACCTGACCGTAAATCCAGCACTGTAAACACCGTGGCATTCTGTAGCCGAGCCAATGTTTCTACTACTGTTAGCAATACGCACGGTTTCAGGTCTGTTATATTATTCAGTTCTCTAAAGTCTAAATCTATACTTTCCATTGGGTTTCTTTACCAAGAGTACCAGTGAGCTATACGGGCTGTCTGCTTCCTCAATTATACCTTCCTTCAACATTTCCTGGACCTGTCGATTTAGCTCGGCCTCTAAATGCACCGGGACACGACGTGTTGCAGATTTATTTACTCGGTCGCTCTTTATAGGAATTTCATGCTTTACTTTGTCACAAAATCCATACGGCTCCCTATCTCCAGTGAACAGTTTTGCATACTTTGCGCATAACTTGTTAATGTTTGGTTTCTTGGTCGAGACGTCCGTTGTCACTATTATTTCAGCCACCACTCCTTTCGTGTATTGGCAATGAACCATACTTTGTGACCATTTTACCACTTCTCAAGTCGATTATCGCTTTTACCTCTGATAAGAAATCTGCTCCTAATATCGGTCTGGATGAGCTTCTGGTTACCACGAACGGAAAATTTATCTCAGCTCCACTCATTTTTACAATACTGTTAGATACCCACAACACCTCTAGCATATGCCCTCCTATGGTGTGGACAGCTAATGTACATGGTTTGATTGCCTTACATTGCTCTTTGCTTATTAACGATGTAGCTGTCCCTGTATCGATTAAACACACTAACTCCTGTTCATTTATGTACACTCTGGCATAAATTGCCCCTCTGTCTACCAGTGCAAGAACCTCCCGATTCCTAGGGTGGAAAGAAAACACGTTATAATGTTTAAAATATCTTCGTCGTCGTCTTCTTGGACAGTTTATCTTCCAGTGTCCTGCCTCTCCGTAAGCGTAACATTTATCGTTCCTTTTATGATCCACTCGTAATGTTGCTATCTGACGCTCTAACTCCTCAATCTTCTTCTCGAAAGCGTTTATCTCCTGCTTTTCGCACCCGACCGGAGCTACTGTTCGTGTCATCAGCTGACGAGTCACCTTCGCCAGTTCACCGATGTCCATAGGTTGTGCTGCATTTACTAATCTCAGCTGCTGGGACACGGCAGCAGGCACTCTCTAATAAATTGCGACGCCAACAACTGTGCCTCCGACTCCTCATCGATATTCGGCAACGCAGGGCGCAGCGACCTTGTGAGCTCCGCAGCAGGCACCGGCGGATCACCATCAGCCGATGGCCTCGCCAACCGGAACTTCCGAAACGCCTACTCCCTGTCTACCGGGCTGTCGAACTCGGCCATCAGCCGTTCAATGACCGTCCCCCATGACGTCTTCCCGCCATCACCGTCCAAGCTGTCAAATACGGCCTTCGCCCTTCCTCTCAGCAGCGTCCCAGCAGCACCAGCTTCGCCCTCGGTTCCTTTACCCCCACCAGCTCCGCCGCGGCCTCAAACTGCTTCGGCAATGGAATCTTCAACCTTTGAGTAGGAAGCGACACCAAATGTGGTGAAGAAGAAAACAGGTTGGGCAACCGAAATTGTATTTAACGAAAATTACAGAGTTACTCAGTAAAATCGGAAAACCATATCGTAAATTGGTAATTTGCAAATATCAATTCATCATATCGAACTGGACTGTTCCTGTTGCAAAACATCAATCCATTGTCACTATTCATGCGTTTCATACAAATTCCATTGTTTTCTAACTCTTCCTTTCTTGATCTTACCCCATCTCGGCTGCCAGACATTACGTTGACGCTCACGTCATATACTACTTATAAGTAGCTCGCACCACAGGAGGAGTTGTTTATAAGATAAATAAGAAACATAAACTCACATATAGTAACCTAAATTATTTTCAATAAAATATTCACAAGAAATAGTGTATATACCTAGTACAAAATGTTACATCTACTTCACTGTTCATGAATGAACTTCTACGAATAATGATGTTGTGATGTAAAATGTACTGTGAAACGTATCTATTTCATGTTATGTCATTTCGTTGACATTCATTATTCTTCACTTCAAATAGATTTAATATGGCAAAGTGTAAAACGAGGAACAAATTTGCAAAAACTCATCTGCTTTGTATCCACCTCTCTACATTGGACGATTTGAATTACTACGTAAATTCGTCGACATAATAACGGAGATAAGTACAATTCATTTCTCCTGTAAGACATCTACCACAACACTGTACAGCATTGTACTCACTTTGTTATTTACTTACTTAGTTACTTACTAACTTATTTACTTACGTACTTTCTACGTATTTCTGTTACCCCTGTTGCATGTTAGGACGCCGACCAGCATATTTCAACTTACTCTGTCCTAATCTTTCTTCTCCATTTCTATCCAATTGTTATTCATTCTCTCTATATTTGACTCCGTTTGTCAGCGTATTGTGTTCCTTGCTCTTCCTATTTTCCATTGTACTTCAGGACTCAAAGTGAGAGCTTACCTTGTGACACAGATGACTAATTTACTCAATGTGTTTCCTATTCAATTCTAAGGTTTTTTCTGTAATTCTTCCTCTGCAACAATCTGGTTTGTTCGATCCCTGTTCATGAGAGGAATGTTATGCCTCCTTTTCTTTCACATTTGCTGATGCCTCCTTTCTGTGTTATCTCGATCTCGAGTTCTTCACTCCAGTCTGTAGAAATTTCTTCCTTCTCTCGAATGTCGCTGAAGATATTGTGCAATCTCTTTAAACTCACTGTTACGTCTGCTTTCAGTTCTTCTGCTGGATTGTTGTCTGGTCCCATCGCTTTCTGCTCTTGAGTATTCTGATGGTCATACTGATCTCTACACTTGTTGATAGGTCAATGTTGATTGCGAGGTCTATGATACTTCTTCAATATTGGGTGGGTTCAGTGGAGCTGATCGATTATTGAGTTATTGAAAGTGTTCTACCGACCTGCTCCGTTGCACTTCATTGTTGTTGATTACTTTACGTTCCTTGCTTTTCACTGATCATTCTTGTTTGCGAAAATTTCCAGAGAGCTTCTTCTTTGTTTTTTCACACAATGGTCTCCAGTTTGAGATGGTGGTGTTTGGTGTTTTGAGCTGGATGTTTTGGTTATGGAGCTTTCATTGTTCTTCTCAACAACTTCATCAGCACAAACTTCATTTATAGCATTATTTATGAATAATTAATTTGAATATCATACTTCATAGTTACCGAACATTTAAATTAATACTGATGACAATGTGTGTTTTGCATAAATTTCAATGTATTTACTTGGAATATTGGTCACATAGTTTCTGGTCTCCAGTTTCCTTGTCTTAATGGATTCCTTTGTTGGGCATTTCCATTGTAATCGTTTATTGTAGGCGCATAGCATTGGATGATATTTATTGTAAAGCCCTCATTCCTTGTTTTGAAGGACGCTTTGATGATGATTCCATTTACTTAAGTTATTGGTTGATCTAATTGTCAGAATGGGAATCGACTTCTTGACTTCCAAATAAACTTGGCTTTCATCATGAGACGTCATAACGTTTTGAACGGAGGATCTCACAGTGTAGAGTTTAAGTGATTTGAATTATTTTCTATAATCAGCGCTTTCAAGCGAGTTAGTTTTGTGAGGGATGGGGTAGCTCACCCTATGGTCAACCGGCAGTAGCCACAGACATGCTCCAGGAGGCGCTGTACAGCACTGCATCACAATAGTTTCCATACACCAGTCACACCTTATCTTATATCTTCGTCATATTCATGATGCACAATCACATGAACCGTAGAAAATGCATCCATTGTTGGATTATTTCAGATGAACGAAATGGTAATTGTCAAATACTTTCCATTGAGGTTGTCATTACCGTGAAAAGATGTGATGGTTGTATAAAACATTGATTCCCTTGCACATTATTATTCCGCACTTAATTCAAACAACACATGCAATACTATCGTTTTCGCCCACGTAAACCTTCTTGAATACAAATCTCACTCATATGGCACTGCCAGAATACGAATCGAACATTTCTGACATTGCCAGTTGTTGTGCAGAATCCAGTTACTCTTTGATAACTACAATGAGTGATTACAAATCTGATAAACTCTTCTGCTTTCCAAGAAATATTTCATTACTGTAATCGATTTACCAATCAATAAATAGGACATTCTTGATCAGATACAATGGCCAAGTAGAAGATTCAATCATCGTATAGTTAATAAAATGTACATATTACATTAAACATGAAGTTTAACAAATTCGTAATTCATTCTCAATTGTGATAAATACATTTGAAATCACCTCACATGAAATACACTCATTCAACCGATCGTTCAATTACCGGTTAATTTTTGTTTAAGTTTCAGTTTTTTAGATACAGTGACCAGATTAATCAATTTGTAACTGTGATAGTGAATTTATCTAGAGCAGAGTAGTTCCCTTGTGTGTATAATTTGTTATACTACTTACTAGCGACCAATAGCTTGTCTTATTCGAAATCACTTTGACGATATGTAGTTCAATATCACTACGTAGATGTATCGAATTTCTCGATATTTACCTGAACTTGTGATATTCAATCCTTTTTTGGTTACGATTGAATTTATCTAGCAGTTCAAGCACTTATCCTACTTTATTATATACTCACTGAATACCTGTTTTGTTCTAGTAGTTTCCGATATTTTGTGATCATATTTCTCATCCCGATCACCGGTTCCGATTGGGATATTAGCAGATCTATTGTCCGTAATACGGTTTGTGTTTGTCATTGTAAATAATGCCTGCATAACTGATATGGATTTCTTCTTTGACTTTAAACTGGCACGACCGATGCCTAAATATTCTGACTAAATAGGTTTTGTCAATACATTGGTCAATTCGATATCAACGACGATGTTGTAAATTAGAAACTAATGTGTTTTTAATTTCGGAATACTTTAGCATTACAAAGTTGATTGGTCAAAATAAATTCCAAAGTGCACAAGTTGATATGAGCTCAAATACTCCGATAAAGGCTTGTGAAATCTCCATTTGGTGAATGAAATATATATCTATTATTTCTGCTGTTCCATAAACACACGCACATATATACGCACAAGAAAAGACTAGGCAACACTTCACAACAATAGAAAATGAGAGCACAGATAAGAGGAGGTAGGAGGTTTCTCTTTGGAAGCATAGGGTAGGCGTCAGAATATTACGCTTGAATGATCACGAACACTACTGATGTACAGCGTTTGCTTTACTTACTTATGATCAGTTCGCGTTTCAGTCGACAATATTTTAAAGTAGTTTGAATTGTTTCACAACATATTTCATAGAAGATATAACAATAAACTAAATCTTCTTTATGAAATCTTGTTTGAAAGCCTCACCGTCACTCGTTCAATTTGATTCGCCAAGCCCTAACATATTCTAACAGCAAGAATAACAGTTTAACTCTTCGGTAGTTTGCATTGGAAACACCTGGCAATACATAATGATTCAATAATCACCCCCAAGTTTAGGTTTCCGATCATACAGTTGGAAATATTTGTAAGAATAAATCATAGCGGGCCGTGTAAATAGATCAGCAATCATATGATATGTATCGAACCGTTTTGGTATATAATGGTTCAAGTCCAATGTTCAAAACCTACAGTCATGACACACAGATATTCACAGATCTCCGTGCTATCACAGATTGTGAAACACTAGCGCTCTGAAAATGACAGCAACTTCCAAAGTATGAAGTGGGAAGAATGAAGATCGATATTTATACCATAACTGTAAATACTATCGTGCATCTGTAATACAAACCGACCTTCAGAAATTGTTATCCACCGTCGAAATAGACATGGAGACTAAATAGATCACTTTCTCAAAGAACACGAATCATGCTTTATATAACGGGCAGACAGAAGTAGCTCCTACTGCTATATTGTGGTCACGGTTTTCAAACACAGCACACTTGTATATATAATGGGATAATATCTTTGCGGAATATTTAATCGAATAAGCTTGGAAAATAAATCACTGTGGCTAAGAGTAAATGTTCATTGTTGCCAAGATTATTTCATCACTGAACTGATCGTGGCAGTTGAAGTATCTTGTAATAACTTGAAAAGATAAAGGAGATGCCTATACAAATACAACAACAATAAGTTCATTTGTACAATCTAAAGTGTCAGGCGATCTGTAGATCTATCTCAGAAATGGATCGAGATTTGAAGTGTTGACACTGTCCTCAACCTTATTGATTGGTATTGAACTCAAGGTACGTTGATGACATACTCTCCTCAGTCTGGTTTCTCGGTTTCAGCGATAGAGCTGGTGATTTGTATAAACTATGTTTCATTTATTTAGAAAATTTTGATTTGATCAGCAACCTTTGTTTGTAGACTGAGCTAGAATGTTGACATGGTGGATCAACCAGTTCGTATGTTCTTGCTCATATACCCACTTCTATAGTTAGAATTGTCAAACGGTGCTTGAGGATCATTTGCCAGTAACCAAGGTGAAGTCGTCCTTGGCATGAATACATGTATTCCTTAATTCCATGCTTCATTCTGTGAAAGGACATAGATGATTGTACCAGCTCCCATTTCATGGAAATTTTAGCGGAATCATCTGAGTGCTTACCAGCGCAGCTGGTAAGACAGATGTATTACAACATTTCGAAAGATGAAGACATTGTTTACATTGGGATCACTTTGTATCGTATTTTAATTTCATGAGGTTCTGGGTGAGGGTTATCAATGATGCATTGTGTATTAGATTAATTTTCGTTTCGTTGAAGTTTTTTATTTTAATATTCTTAGTCGTAACTTAACTCACCAGAAAATCTGTTTTCTCATTACATTAGAGAATCTCAGCAATTAACTTACTTCTGCACGATTTCAACGAGGTCAGAGCTACCAAGGAACTTAAAGGAAATTAAAATGTTCATGGTAATTTGACAGTTTCTTGTGTCATCTCTATTCTTTCAGTGGATTTTTGTCTTTGTTTCCCTAGTGTATATGTAAAAGGTCTGTATTGGAAAGGAGGAGGGTTAAGGATGGGGTCGGCGACCCCATCCCATAAAATAACTAAGTCGCTAAAAAGCGCTAACCAGAAAGCATAGTTCTAACCATTTTAGCTCTGCCCCGAGAGTTGGAAGGTCTTTAATTGTAAAAGTTATGAAGTCACAAGATGAAAACCAAGTTCCTTCGGAAGGCACGAGGTCGATGCCTCTTCTCACAACCAGAGTAACCATTCTTTTTGGGTATATGTAATATTCGGACAATGTGGGAGATTGGAAGACTATTTCGAGTTGCGGCAGAAATGAAACGATACAACACGGAGGTGCTTAGAATCAGTGAAAGGCATTGGACCAAGTTCAGACAACTGAGAATAGCTTCAGGAGAGCTGTTTTTATACTCTGGTCATGAAAAGAAAATGCCTCACATGCACATACACAAAGTTGCACTGATGCTGTCCAAACAAGAACAAAAGTCACTGAAAGGGTGGGAATCTCATAGACCCAGGATCATCAAAGCCAGTATCGAAACAATGAAAGAGGACAACATTACAATAATAATAATAATAATAATAATAATTTATTCTCAAATAACTAAGTTACAAGAGTCACGCCAGTTTACAGGCTAGATCAAATTGTCACAAATGCTTTCACAATTACTGTAAAAGTTATAGCAGTTAAATTAAGTATAAGAGACAGTTTCTGATTGCATATTTACACCATATCACTGACAGAAACAGTATTATACAGCCACATTTTCAATATTAGAGTACAAATGAACGTCATCCAATGCTATGCACCTACCAACATGTACTAAGAGGACGCTAAAGATCAATTCTACGAAAGGTTGCCGTCAATCATTGATAGATGCTCATCAAGCGATTTGACGATTCTGATGGGAAACCTAAATGCTAAGGTTTTCATGGACTATACTGGATATGAAGAAACCATGAGATGAAATGGACTGGAATAAATGAAATAAAACTGTGAACCGATGTGCCTAAAACAAACTGATCATCGGTGGCACAATATTTCCACACAAACGCACAAACATGGCTACATGGATTTCTACGGATCAAACTACTCAGAACCAAGTCGACCATATCTGTATCAATCAAACATTCAGAAGGCCCGTAGAGGACAATAGAACCGGAACTGGAGCTGATATAGCCTCAGATCAACACGTGTTGGTGACTCAAATGAAACTGAGACTGAAGAAGCACTGGACAACGGGGTGGACAACATCACCAAAGTTTAATACGGCCATTCTTCGGGATACAGCAGAGCTCAAGGAATTTAAGATAGCCCATAGCAATAGGTTACAGGCCTTTCGCCATCCACTCAAGAAAGAGGAAGCAACCATGGAGAACAACTGGAAAGTGGTCGAAGAGGCAATCATTCCAACGAGTCAGAAGGTTCTAGGCCACAAAAGGCACGATCACAAGGAATGAATCTCTGTTGGTACTCTGTACATGATTCAAGAAAGGATGAACAAGAACAACCGACATCAGCTGAACAAATGCAGAGAAAGCCGAAGCACAACTTGAATACACATTGACAAACAAGCAAGTGGAGAGGAGCATCAGAGTCAACAAACGAAATTATGTGGAAGATCTTACAATGACGGTGGAAAAGGCTGCGAGAAAAGGGAACATGATATATTTGTAGGATTCAACAAGGACACTTGCTGGAAACTATCACAAACCCAAAGGGCATAACTGAAGAACAGCGAGACAGGTGGGCAGAGCACTTAAGGTAACACTCAAACGGTTCAGCCGCACATAACCAACTCTATATTCAAGCAGCAAATATTCCACATTCTCTTCAACAAAATTGGGGATGAAGAACAAGTGCCAGCAGACTGAATAGAAGAATACTTGGTCAAAATACAAAAGAAAGGTGATATCACAAAGTGTGAGAACTTCAGAGGCATCACTCTATTTTAAAACAAGCAAAGTCTTCAAAAGGGTGTTGTTAAGCAGAATTGGTAGATGTAGACTACCTGGTTGGGGTCCACGAGACGAAAGACATCAATGGTTAGACACCTTGAACGACATGGATCAAAATCGTTTGCAATGGCGCAGGTGACTCCACTCTTTGAGCTCTCTCAAATCGTAATCTTCTGGATTCGTCAGCACCTCTACCTTTGTCTTTCTAACTTTATCTCACTGAATTATATTTCTTGAATAATATCTTCGAACTCTAGTCTTCTTTATTAACATTAATACCTCTACTATCTTTATCACTATGGGATTTGATTTGACATTTGCGTCTCTGTGCTAATGTGATGGTATGGCAACATGAACTTATGTACATACGTACGAAGTTCTACGTTGCAACTGACTGACTGTTAAGCAGAATGAAGAACTTTGTAGATGACTAACTTCGAGATCAACAGGCTGGATTACTTAGTGTAGAGGCAACAACAGCAGAAGCACATGTTAACATACATAAAGGAAGAAGAAAGATTCTCCGATGCAACGCCTCGATGGAGATAGTCAATATGCAAAAGAGGTTAAAGTGGGAGGAGCTGAAGTTGCCCTTCTCAAACAGTATTAACACGTTTATTGATATGAGATAATCATATGCTAGTCAACGAAACCTAGATTCGTGAATCATCTTTAAACCACAGAATATGATACCAATGTAGACATAAGATATCTTTAGGCTACTTGAGACAGGTACGAAAGCTTGAAGCTAAAGATTTGATTTCTATGGTAGAAGTGTGCACTTTCCTACTATCAGTCCACAATCATCTGACTACTATAGGTGAAGCACATCATCCGTTGTCTTAACGTTGATAAAAATAATGGATTTTTGTATCAATTTCAATTGCATACCCGATTACAAAACAAAGAACTGGGGTCAGTAGTCCGACAGACAGATGAAAATCATCAGATGATTGTGTCTGGAAGGTTTTTTCAATATCGACGAGCATAGTAATGTCTCTGTTCGTATTGTTCACGTTTACTTCACTGTTTTCGTCTTTAATTCAACAAATAATTATTCTAAATTATCACTCAACTACCTTACATCCTTGACTCTGTTGATTATCATTGGACAGTCTGTTAATTTCATGCATCAGTATGTTTCCTGCTCCAGTTGTTTCAGCGCTCACGCTCCATTGATTTTCACCAGCTGGATTCCACTACATCGAGCCACGTTCAGCTTATACTTTCTTTATGAAACTCATAATTCTTATCATATAACAGGACTATGATAGGTAATGTCATATTCCGGTAGGGTGAATTTTCCAAACAATCTACTTCACGTCATTCATGCCATAATTCAGTGTCGTTTTGTTACAGCTGTATTCCCTCAGCCTTCAACAGATCACATAGGTGTAAGTTGAAAAATAAGAAGGAACAGTATTCAGCAATAAGTTTTATGCATGTTAAGCAGTGCGAGTAATGCGCTCCTGGATCAGTTACTGATGTGAGATCATGCAGGACGTTCCTGCTGACATGAGATTAATTTTGACAACATGCCTCCAAAACACATGCAGCCACACTTCTCAGTATTGTGTTTCAGGTTTCAATGCATACATCAGTCTTCTACATTAAGGAGTTCATACTGGGTTGTGTGTGTATCCAATCTTCTATTTCATATTTTTAAGGTTTATAGATCACTTTTGGGTCATCAGCATAGAGGTAGGTTTTGTCATAGTTGAAGCAACTGCACGTGCTCTTGATTTAGATTATAAAATGCAGTGCGCCTAGAACACTGCCTTGCACAACACTAAAGGTAATCGGTCGATGTGTAGATGCAGTAAAGTTAATTTTGGTAATCTGGTATATATTGGTGATAAAAGAACTGATCCATTATAATAGGCAGTCAGTTTTTTTGAACTATTGAAACAAAATTATCTACGACCGACACGCTTCAGATTTTGTCAAAAGAAATAACGCACTATGTAGAGTAAATCGATTGATATTTCTTTGCAATGGAGAAGCTTATTCAAGAGTTGAACATGGTATGTGTCGTATGGGATTGATGGACTTGACACATGTATCATGAAAGCTCAGTGGTAGAAACACATCTAATACATGTTCGCATCACAACAACTGTCAACTAGATTAGTAATTGTGTGAAACAGCATTTCACATTCAGTAGTCCACAAAATGTCTGCATTCCATTCCACAATATAATTTGGTTGTTACGTTCACCATCTGATTTTAAATTATTAAATTCTGAATGAACCTGTTCAGGGTGGTCACTGTTTCATAACTATATTTGAAAGCATTACGTATCGGACTGGCTTGAGAACCACTCATCCACCAATTCTAACATCTAAGCCTCATTATTATTGGAATCGCACAAAACATCTGTATAGTAAATTCACCATCTAAACGAAATCAAGTTGCTGCGTTTAAAAATTAAATAAAAACAACGTGTACACACACACACATTGATTTGACCAACCACTGTGTGAAACCAATTCAGTGTGATTTGCATTCGTTGAACAACACAGTATAAAAGTGTAAAAGCACTCGAGTGATAGCACAAAATCAAATTCACAAAATGAATATGTGTGATTCGGTATTTCTGGTTTGCTTATTACTTGCCACTGTGTTCAGTAAGTAAAATAACTTCAGTCGTTCCATGAGTGATTAGTTTCGATTTTCACTATTTTCGCTTGAGAATAGATTCTCAATCGTTTCACTACGGATTCATCAAAAATTGGTGAAAATCAATCGGAACATGAAATATTTCTCACAAAATGTGGGAAGATCATGTCAACACAACGTGACACTATGTGAAGTGCAGTATATTCCAACGTGACAGAAATGCACTGAATCACTTCGAAAACTTTCAATCGATGACCAACATATGGATTCTTCTGTTGTTGTGTTTTGTTCTTCAAGCTTCCATGACACTAAACGTGTACATGTGTATTAGTTCTTTTCAACAATCCCAATAGGACTTATTTCATGGTAAACGTTTATTCACGGACATGCTGTTGGGGAAACTTAAGTACTTGGCATGCAGTGAACATTATGTTGTACATGAATTGTTTCCATTTTTAGACGTATCTGGCAGTGTGATAACCGACCCAGCAGGTGAGTTCTCTTAGTGTTTATGCGTAGTCAATTAATGCATGTAGTAGCTAGTGTGTATGAACGGTGACTTGTAATGATGTGAATTCATTGCTTTATTCCTGCGAATTGAATACACTAGTTTTACCAGAAACCTATCGCTCGAATATATTTGACTGTTATTGTGGATGTCCGAACTGCCGGATCATTGGCGGGTAAAACCACTGACAGACTGATCACGTTTGGAATGAGCTGAACAGAACAGTGAGAACAGTATTGGCGGAATACGATGAATTTTGTTGTCTAGCATAAATCTCTTCACAGCTCGCAACAATCTGATGAGAGTGACTAATGTGAACCCATGCCAAACTGTGACATTACAAAGATGTGAAATCCGCATTCTGGATTGTGGATGAATTGCGAACAGTGTTGTGTTTGTGCAGTGATGTACACAATTCCTTGTGCATGTGTAGTAATTAGAAGTATATGTATCCAGAATTAAGGATATGCACAAACGAATGTATTGTATTTAGAATTCGAAATCAAGCATTTCACAACAACAAGAAGTTACTAGTTCATTCAAACACCACATCCGCCACAGCTTAAATTGGAATGTATATGTCTGTAATCAGTGGTACGTCTTCTTCTCAAATTCATCCTGTGTATGTCCGACAGTGTATTGGATAAAGACTCTGTATTATCTAGAATGCTCTCATTAGTATTAGAATTAACAACCGAAATTGGAACAGACTCACCTGGGCTCTTGGAATTGTATTTGATCAACATGTCGATTATGTGTACTTAAGTCATTGATATCTAGAAGTCGCACCATAGATTTCCCGACAATCTTCTGAACGATCCCCGTGGATGGTCGAAGTTCATTGCCACGATAATATGTAACTTCTGCAGACTCCAAACATCTCATATTCGACCGAAGAATTCTTCCTTTTAATAGTTTTGATGGAGTCTCTTTCGTCACTGAATGTCTGGCATTTCTATATTGCAGTAGAAAGGTATCTACTCCCCTCTCCAGCTCATTAAATTTTGAGGCGGCAATAGAATCAATAGCAGTTTTCATACCTCCACTGCACTTAGCACACTTGGCTATCGAATCTTTAAGTAAAGCATCAGAATTTTCTTTAGAAACTAGGAGAGACAACTCCACTTTAAGCCTTTTCAAATTCTTTAAACCCAGTATTGACAGTCCTGTTTCACTAACTAAAAATTCACAAGGTATATATGAGGAAGTATCATCTCTTATTAGCAATTCACAACATCCTCGTATAGGCAGTCTGTGTCCAGTAATCCTCAATATTGATACATCAGTGGGTCGTATCACAACGTTCGGATCTAACGATTTCAAATTCTTGAATGAAATAATGGACTCTATACTGCCTGTGTCCACAATAAAGTCATGAAATGAACCAAGTGATGTATATAGTCGCTTTTGAATATGAGCATTACCTTTTGAAATGGTAGTTAAAGATAAATGATCATTAGGATCAGCTGAATTATTGGGATCTAAATTACAAGCTTTAGTACTACTTGAGGCAAAATGAACAGTAGCTTTGCATACTGCTCGAATGTGTCCTATCTTACCACATCTAAAACATTTAGCATTACGAAATGTACAATAATAACGAGAATGAAGTTTTACACATGATAAACATTTGCCAAACTTGGTCTCACCTTTTTGATTTCCTTTGTAATTCTTTTTTGAGACACCGTTCATTTTTACACGAGAATAGGAACCTCTGTTAAACGGACACAATTTTGATTGACCCTGAGATTGCTTTTCATCATGACAACTAATCAAAGTATTGGAAATCTTCATCGACTGAATATCAAGTTCATTCAACGCCTCGTAGTTAATGCACGCAGTTCTAACATCTTGAAAGGAACAGTTTGACATTCTTAACAGCTCTCTTTCCAAACTAGGTATGTTAATTCCTGCAATTAATCGGTCTCTCAGCTGCACATGAAGTTGATCACCAAAATTACATTTGACAGCCTGTTTCTGCAATTCAAGAATGAATTCCTTAACATTTTGGTCATTTTGACGAATCATCTTATGAAATTTCGCTCTTTCACGGCATTCAAAACCAGGGCACTTTACATGATTCAATAATAACTCCTTTAGCATTGCATAGGGAAGTGAAATAGGTTTCTCTGGATATGCCAAGGTTTTCAATAAGCTGTACGCTTCTTTTCCGATGAATGTTAGGAAATGAGCCACAATTTTATCATCTTTGACATCTTTCCTGGTCATACTCCAGATTTCAAACCTTTCCAAATAATCTTCAAAAGCTTCAGAAGTAGAATGAATATCTAGCTGTTCCATTACAAGTTCCATCGCGACGCCACTGTGATGCTTAGAAGTATATGAATCAAGAATTAAAGATTTGCACAAACGAATGTATTGTATTTAGAATTCGAAATCAAGCATTTCACAACAACAAGAAGTTACTAGTTCATTCAAACACCACAGCATGTCACTGTGAACAGTCATAATCTTCATAGGATAATTTTCATGCGAATTGCATACTTGTATAACTTTGAATTGTTATTGTTTTTTTTTGTGAAATAATTTACAGTCCCACCAAATGTTGACAGTGCCGCTGGTAAGTAATCGTTCGTTTTCTCTTTGGTGTTCTTTTTGTTTAACTGGATTTGTTCGACTAGAGACGTATCATGAAGAGTTGTATAGATTATAGAAATATTCCTGTCGTATTTTTACAGTTATGTTTATTCTATTGCTTACGATCATAGTTCAGTCAGAATTGTGAATATTCGAAAACAAGAACTTCATAGGTTGATCTTTTATCTTGTGTAAATTAGCCTTGCAAACAGTGGAATATTGTCGAAATGTTACCTATGCTACGTTGTGTAGATTGCAATATTAACTTTCTTGAATGCTCTGTATTGATGGTTGTAAAACACTTTCGACGTTTGTTTCTCTCTTGATACTCGCACACAAATCTTTCTACAATGATTACATATCCAATTCAACTTCTCACCGTTTCAATCATATTTTGATTACAGTAGAGTTCAAAAAACTTATGCGTAAGTTGTTTCCATTGACTATCGTTATTGTTTATGTCTTCCATGTTACTAATTACAATCTCGGAGAATTGATTCCGATCACGTAACAAGTTGTCCGATATTCATATAATTGTTCGGGCTTTTGATTTTTTATTTTCAATATACATCTGTGGAGAAACATTGTGAATGTCTTTCACAGAGTATAAATCCAGGTCACTTATTTTATGGGCGGTTAAGCCTAGTGTATGACGGAGACTGCCTAACAGGACTTTGACTAAAAATATCAAGAGGTATGCATACACACCATGCTTGACTCACGCGTTTCAAAAAGGGTGTTTACTTTTATCGCCATAGGAGGCATCATCTGTTCGGCTCATTTCGATCTTACTAGTAATGCCGTTCAGCGTTTAACCGAATAGCAGACATCTTCAAACACCTGTCCAGTTTGTTTTGAAGCCAATTGTTTTGGGTGTATTCTCTCTTGTAAGGAAAATCTTTCAATCATAAACCACACACAGTACATCAATTAGCTGAAAGTGTTTCTGGTCATGGTACAGTACTATTGAAACTCAAAATTGTACCTATTCGACAATGCTATTGGATTATGAGTGGAATGATCCAGTGAATATATTGGTTTATTTTTCATGCCAGTCAGATATTAAACACTTCTTCTACCAATGTAATCCATGTACACTTCTTTCCTCAAATGTCAAAGCAGAAATTTTCGCTTTGTTTAGTAAGTTTATTGATTGTGTCTAATCTTGAATAAACGTAGTTTATTGGTTATACTGAATGACCGTATAGAAGTGATGTTACACATGAATCATTCTCTGCATGTCTATCATACTGTTGAAAATTCAGAAGAACTTAGAAATATAGACCATACACAGATCGAAACAATGACTTTTTTCCAATACTCTACTAAAGTTATCGTGACCATAACTGCTCTTTTTGAAGTCGTCTTCGGTCTTGCCCAACGTGATCACCTAACCCGAGCTTTGTTGGCTTAATGGTGTGTTTATGTCAGACAACCAGCATATGCGGAGATGCTGCTTTCTATGAAGAAATTAAGGGGTCAAAAAATTTTTGTCCTAAAAATGTCACATCTCATCTTAACTCACGGATTCCCGTCTCTGGCGGTAAGGCTTTGGTGAAGGAGAACTCAGGTGAGGACAACTGAATTGTATTTAACGAAAATTACAGAGTTACTCAGTAAAATAGGAAAACCATATCGTAACCGTTAATTTGCGAATCTTCAATCCATCATCAATCCATTGTCTGACATTTCACTATTCATGCGTTTCATACAAATTCCATTGTGTTCTCACTCTTCCTTTCTTGATCTTCCCCATCTTGTGCTACCAGACATTACGTTTACACTCGCGTCATATACTACTTATAAGTAGCGCGCACCACAAGGCTACTTTAAGAGCCGAGCTAACACTGTAAAAATTTCTCATAGAAAAGCCGTAAATGACTGGTCTGGAGTAGTTGTTCCTTTGAGTTCCTAACATCTCTCATATCGCCAAGAATAGTACTTCTCACATTCCTAATGCAAACTATTTGAGTACGTAAAACGTTATTCTTGGTCTCCTGAAACACCGTTCTAAAGTGCTTATTGAAGCTTTTATTGCTTAATCCATGTGTCAAATAGGACAGAAGGCCTCAGCCACTTATAAAGAGGCTCGATTTGAGACTTTCGCTAATCTTGCAGTACATGCATAGATTCAGGTCATGCTTTTGTTTGAGCGCGTATTTGTTTGTGACTTACCACACATAGGAAAGACAGCAAGAAAACCCCTTTAGGCTCCCTACCAAATCTAAGAATATATTTCAGGAATAACTAGAAAAATAGTTTGGTGATCATGTAAGTGATTCTCATCCGGAGGAAGCTTGGAACGATATCAAAAGGGCTGTGTAAACAACAGTAATATCTATTAGTAAGGTAAACCATAAGGTTGGGGAGAATCAGTGGATTTCATTAGCATTTAATGGCTCCAAACATGACGAGGAGCGGAGTTGGCTTAAGCTCAGGCTGATTAGAAGTCAGAGCACTGTTCGCGAACAGTGGTGGGTAACCAGTGCAAGAGAAATAGTGTCGGTGATAGTTAACAATGTATAGCTGTTCAGAATTATCAAGGAAACTGGTAGTGGATTTTTGACAGTTAGTGAGACAATCTCATAAAAGATGGACATATCATTCATTTTCGATCTAGGAGTCAGAATCTATGTCCAGAACGCTATAGGAAGCAGTTGAAATGATTTGCAGTCACACTTCGGATACCCATGACGTCTAGTCAACCTGACTGGCAAAATGATGTGGGCCTTCCTATTCTAAATAAGTATGAAAAGGCTATTACCAGTTTGAAGCAAGGGAAATGCATTTGTGGTACTGGTAGATTATCTTCCTATGTCAGGACGAAATTCATTTAGTTGTGAAAACAATCACTGAGTATATCTCAAAATATTCTACTATTTCAAACCAAAATCAATTTGCTTGTTTGAAAATACTATCGTGCACTATACTTCCTTATTACACTGAATGAACATAATGTGTAGCCTTGGTGAAATTCTACCGACCTGTAATCTAGATTTCCGTCTACTGATCTACAGTAATGTTTCGTTGACTATAACTGTTCGGAGATGACACGTGTAATAATTGTGCTTGATGTGAATGACGGTTGTCATCAGAAAGCTTAGAAACAACTCGATGTTCTCAGTGTAAGACTCACTCAAACCAGTAGCCACATTGAAGTTTATCACGATTGTTCAAACAACTTTGATAAGAGATAATTACCACTGTGATTACTGATCAGTGATCAATCAATGTTAACACCGTAGTTCGAATAGGAGGTTCATCTGAAACAGAATATCTCAGAGTTAGGATTTCGGACTGACAAATTGACATTATGAACTGGGGTTGGACAAGTAGTTCCAATCGTCTGAAGATTGAAAGTAGCTGTAGATCAAATGTGTCATGTCGACCTCTACCGAGCATTATTTCTGTAAAGCACATCATCATGAACGCATATGCGAATGTACTTGATAATACTGGTGAATACCTGGAGTCAGGTACAGTGGTGTTTCACAAGACGTCAAGTAGGTAGATGAAACATTGACTAATTTTAAAAGTCGTTAACCTTTACATACTAATTAGGAAATCTGTATACTACAGATTCAAAGAAACCTGATCATTTCTGATAAACAAGTGAATATTATTTTGCTGATTTCTATAATTTTACAACTGTAGAGATTGTGTTAATTCATTTCTAAAATCATTTTAGAATATCCAATTCCTGGGTAACAGAAAATTCTTATTAACATTTCGTCTTCACTAATTATTTTTCATGTGATACTGAATAATTTGAGAACTACATATATTATGTAACGAATAAACTTTTAAAAATCAATTCCTATGAATTCGCAAAACAACTGATTGATTATACTCTGTTCACAATATTTCTGTGATCTCTTCCACTGATAATTGATCACTGATACAATTTGTTTTTACACATTTGAAATCATTAATCAATCATCATTGTTAGACCACCATTAGAAACCTGGAAGCACTGGACGGCCGTTTCGTCCTAGTATGGGACTCCTCAGCAGTGAGAAGACGTGACCAGTGGAGTTCAACCCTGTCGGGTGTAGGCAGTAACTACCAAAGACAAATGGGTGAGGTCGCGATAAATCCCTAGATCAATCAGAGTTAGACATTAACACCATTGGATGCCGGCCCAGTGGTCCGATGGTAAGGCGCTCGCCTACAATGCCAAAGGTCCCGGGTTCGAATCCTGCCAGGAGCAGGAGTCGTGGATGCGCACTGCTGAGGAGTCCCATACTAGGACGAAACGGCCGTCCAGTGCTTCCAGGTTTCTAATGGTGGTCTAACAATGATGATTGATTAATGATTTCAAATGTGTAAAAACGCAAACCTCCAAAACTGTGCCACAACTTGTTTTGTTTCATTTGTACCATGTCACTATTATACCATTGGTCTGTTCATTTGAAACGAGACAGTGAATAATTTTCTGTGGTACTTCATAAGCTGCCAACATTACCTCATACCAGAAGGTACTGAGAACGTATCTAGTCAATTAGCAAACCAATTAGTTAACTTATTCCAATACCTTATGAAATTGTCATATGGAAGAGCTGAATGATTCACAAATGTTTAATTGTTTCCGTTGTTTGTGTTGTTTGTTAAAATGGTCACATGTAGAATATTTCATTGAAAATGGTAAGAGATAACATGATAACCTGACTATTCTACCTCTTTCAACTTATCTGTACATGTTCATTGCGCGAATATCACAAAGTTTGAATATCAAATATTAGACATTGATTGCATGATGCAATTGGCTAAATTGAATTGTTTACTGATTGATTTGACAGTATTCACATGATTGATTCGATGGGAAGGTACTCGTCATTCAACCAATCCTATGCAGACACGCTGCTTAACGTAGTGAATGAATGAAAAGTGAAAAGCGAACACCAGTAGATCGTACAGGAAATCATAAATGCCTATCGATTTGCATGATCATTTTGAAAATGGGATTTGCTGCTTTCATCTGATAGTGAACAATACTCACAAACTTCAACTAGTTTGTCGTCATCTTATAATTAGGATACGACTTAGTTTTGACGAACGGAAAGAAAACCAATGTGATAGGGAAACAGGACAGCTAAACTATTTTGTGCAGCACAGCTAACAAGATCAAGTTGAAAATGCACTGTGCTCGTTTGACTTCGTAGTGAAACACATTGATATTTGTCAGTTCATTTGTTCAGTTTATTCTGTACAATCAGTTACTGATTATTTTGTTGACGAACTGGTCTGTACGGCTCTGATTTACATATTCATTGATAACTCCTGTTGTTCTCGTTCATTTGTATCATCTAGAACAGATCATCAACGATTACTTGGATTAGTTAATGTAGATTAGTTGAAGTAGATTAGATTTATTTGTTGATAAATAAAATTTGTAATGTACAAATGGTTTTGGTATATATAGGAACGAGAGCTGTTGTATTATAAGTGTATTCTAGAATGTAACTTGTTCAGTGTACTTTTATTCTTGTAATCGAAACGCAGAACTAAATCACAACAAATGACGTAGAGATAGGAAACGAATACAAGTCGACTTAATTTCTTTATATCGTGTACAGCACTGATAAAATATTCCACCATGGAAAATTATCGGTTGTTTGTGAATGTACAATAACATTGAAGTAAACAAATTATAGGGTATCAGTTTTCACATGATTATGTCTCGGACGGCAAAAGTATCACACACTGAATCAGTATGTTGTATTCAGGCTCTAGTCGAGATAAAATACAATATGAAGAAACAGAAGGAAATATAATCGATCAGCCAACACCCTCCATGCATCAATCACTCACTTCGTGTGCTCAGACTATACCTCGATACCTACACATTCAGTTTGAATCACTCATGTTTCCGATGTTGCAGATGCTGAGAATAATTGTGGGTCAACACAAAGACCATCAGTGGTCGAATGCGAGCAATGTGCTATATCAAATTAATCGATTCAATAAAGCTTAGTATTCAAGCGACCTGCATAACAGGTAATAGTTAGCGTTATCATTATTCAGAATAAAAGATAACATGAATATTTCAATCCGACTTACTTATTCTGTTAGCTGAATTATTAAAAGATAGATTAGGAGGTATCTTTGTTGCACAGTTTCTCGTCTTTCAGTTTATTGCTCACATAAACTACATGTTCGAAATTGGTTTCTGCACATTGATCATTCGGAGGAGTTGTTTATAAGATGAATAAGAAACATAAACTCACATACAGTAACCTAAATTATTTTCAATACAATATTCACAAGAAATAATGTATATAACTAGTACAAAATGTTACTTCAACTTCACTGTTCATGAATGAACTTCTACGAATAATGATGTTGTGATGTGAAATGTTTTGAGGTGTTGAGGATGTTAGATCCCTAAAATTCGCTTGATAAATGCCTTATTTTGGTTTTTACTTTTGCGAGCATGAGCTGATCAGTTGACCTTGAGATTTCAATTCCCTCCAGGAAAATCCATGGCTGTGATTTGCTGCTGTGTATTTTAGTGTGCTATTTTCTTAACTGTCTCAAGGACGATTTTATGTAGTATAAATAGACGAGAGTTGTATGCTTGATATTAATTTGTTTGCTGGGTGTTTGTAGAATATACTTTCTACGCTTACCACGACTTCTGTTTCACCGTTGGATTCAAGGTAGCCTACCTGGATGCTGGTTAAAGTCTCGTTCGCGTTTATCGACTAATGTAAACTCGTAATAGCCTCAAGCATATTTAGTGACGAGCTTAAGAGTTGGCGACGGTAGTTTTGGAAATATGGATCCTGCCAAACTTGAAGTATTACTTGAGCAGCATCTGAAACTTATGCAGATGTTGACAGACATGAAGATTTCCCCTTCCACGCAGTCCAGCTCATCCAATGCAACCACAGCTCCATCGGTCGACGGCATCGCGAATAGCATAGCTGAATTTCATTATGATCCTGATGCCAATGTTACTTTTGACATGTGGTTCCAGCGTTATGAAGATTTATTTAAATTTGATTTTGCCAACCAAGATGATGCTTGGAAGGTTCGGCTGCTACTTCGAAAGTTGGGCGCAAGTCACCTGGATAAGTACTGCAATTTGATCCTACCTTTGAACCCACGAGATTGTTCATTTTCTGAGAGTGTTCAGACTTTAAGCCAACACTTTGGCGATAACTCGTCACTGTTTAATACTCGATATCGATGTTTGAAGCTAATTATGAACGAATATGATGACTTTCTTACGCATGTGGGCATCGTTAACCGTGAAAGCGAACGATTTAGGCTGAAGTCTTTGTCAGAAGATCAGTTCAAAGACCTTATACTCATCTGCAGCCTCCAGTCGAGTAAGTTCAGTGATATTAGAACAAGGCTACTATGTCGCTTGGAGCAAGATCCGAAGATTACGCTTAATGATTTGGCTCATGAATACCAACGTCTCACTAACCTACAAAGACACTCAACTATAGTTCAGAGTGGTAGTTCAAGCCGATGTAAAGTTCATTTGGTACAGCAGCCACCTAATCATTATAAGTCTGCCCATGCTACACCCAGTTCACCACGCTCCAATTCTGCCCAAAAACCCAAAATGAATCCACCTTCTGCTTGCTGGCACTGCGGTTCATGGCACTATGTACGGAACTGCCCATTTAGGCAGCATAGATGCAGGAAGTGTAAAGTCATCGGTCATAAAGATGGCTTTTGCCTACAGAAAAAGTCAAAGCGATCCAGAAGTGCTAAGAAGCCTGTTCCTAGATCCAGTACCAATGCATTGAGCCTAATATCTTCCTGCCAAAGCTCATCACCAGGTGAGAGGAAATTTATTACTCTTAATATTAACGGTTATTTGTGTAGAATGCAAATAGATACTGCATCTGATGTCACTATCCTCTCACGCAAAAATTGGACCGAATTGGGTAGCCCAAGCCTGCAGCACACAACACAAAAGCCTCGTACAGCATGTGGTAATTATCTTCGTCTGTTAGGACAATTGGAATGTAAAGTCGCTTTCCGAGATTCTTCGTTTACTGGGGTATGCTATATAACGCTAGCTGATCTAAATTTACTTGGTTTAGATTGGTTTGATCAGCTCAAATTGGCTGATGTCCCGTTAAATACTATATGCAACCTGGTATCACAACCACATGACCCCGAAGCATATACGAAGAAACTGATGACAGAGTTTTCAACCATTTTTGAACCTGGATTAGGTCGGTGCACTGCTATGAAAGCAACACTTCGGTTGAAACATGAGGCTAAGCCTGCCTTTCGTCCAAAAAGACCCGTATATTATGCAACATTAGCAACAGTAGATGAAGAGCTGGATCGCCTTCAACGACAAGGAATTATTACTCCCGTTTCTTACTCTAGTTGTGCAGCCCCTATAGTCGTTATCAAAAAGGCCAACGGCACGATACGTATATGTGCTGACTTCTCTACAGGTCTCAACGCAGCTCTAGAACAGCATCATTATCCTCTGCCAGTCCAAGCAGATCTGTTCACTATGCTGAATGGGGGAAAGTTCTTCGCAAAGCTCGACCTTGCTGATGCTTATTTGCAAGTGGAAGTCAATGAAGCATCTAAAGAGCTGCTTACCATCAACACACATCGTGGTTTGGTCCAGTATAACCGTCTACATTTCGGAGTTAAGACTGCCCCATCTATCTTCCAACAGCTAATGGATGCTATCCTGTCAGATATCTCAGGGGTCGCAGCTTATCTCGATGATATCTTGATTGTTGCGAAGACGTTAGAACTGCTACGGGAACGCAGGACACTGGTACTACAACGCATCAGTGACAACGGTTTCCGGTTACACCCAGAAAAATGCCGGTTTCTATTACAGTCGGTAAAGTATTTGGGATTCATCTTTGATGCCGACGGTCGCAGACCGGATTCTGAGAACATCCGAGCTATCAAACTGATGCCCACTCGCACTAATGTTTCCGAATTACGATCTTTTCTCGGATCAATCAGTTATTATTCAGCTTTTGTTCCCTGGATGCATGATATTCGCACTCCACTGAATTGTCCACTGCAGAAGCATAGCACTTGGAACTGGACTAAACAGTGTGACGCGGCTTTTGGTAAACTCAAGTCTATAATTAGCTCGGAATTGTTATTAACACATTACGACCCATCCATGCCAATCATCGTAGCAGCAGACGTTCCTTACAGATCGCAAGCCTCTGTTAGCAATATTTGGTTCAAAGTCTGGCATTCCAGCCCATTCTGCAAATCGTCTTCAGCGATGGGCTTTGGTACTTTTGGTGTATGATTTCGAAATCCAATATCGACGTACTCTACAATTCGGTCAAGCAGACGCTTTGTCACGACTCATTATTGATCAAGTGGCGGCTGAGGAAAACATGGTGATCGCATCTCTGTCAGTAGAAGACCACGCAGAATGTTATCTGACAACCGCAATTTGCGCATTACCGGTGTCTGCAACAGACATACAAAATGCTTCTAGAAACGACCCCATCATCAAGATGAGGATGAAATATGTCACTAACGGTTGGCCGTCGAAAAAGATTGAAGGTGACATGAAGTAACTGTATCAACGGCGGGAGTCACTATGCATCGTCAACGATTGTCTGATGTTTGGTGAAAGAGTGGTGAAGCCAGAATCCCTTCGTGC
This sequence comes from Schistosoma turkestanicum, assembly GCA_944470395.2. NCBI lineage: Eukaryota > Metazoa > Platyhelminthes > Trematoda > Strigeidida > Schistosomatidae > Schistosoma > Schistosoma turkestanicum. Next base: position 60,226,178 of record OX103979.1, read on the forward strand.
AAAAGTGCTGAGACAGTTCTACCTCGATCATCCTGGGATTAAACGAATGAAGTCGATAGCCAGGATTTATGCATACTGGCCTCATATGGATAGACATGCCACAGCGTTGGTTGAAAAAATGCATGCAGTGTCAGCAGGCGGCAAAGATAAATGTTAAAATTCCGCCTGTTTCATGGCCCAAAAGTCAGCATCCTTGGTCCAGGATACATGTCGACTTCGCTGGTCCAATTCATGGAACTATGTACTTAATTGTGGTCGATGCCTTCTCAAAATGGCCAGAAATCAGCCCAGTTATGCCGCCCACTTTTATGTTTTGTACTTGATGTAACACCAAACCACTGTACTAATGACACCCGGACGTTAGACCCCTCCGTTCAAAAATAAGAAGACGGAAGACGTTGGAGAGCGCTTATTGTCAGAATCAAAAATATACAATCAAACATGCGTATTTATACAATTATATAAATGTCGTTAAATATTTTGAACATGAATCAAATAGTTCATCATGAATATTAATCATATAGTTCATCATTAATGAAATAGTTTATCATGAACATTAATTCAATAGTTCATCATGAATATTAATCATATAGTTCATCATTAATGAAATAGTTTATCATGAACATTAATTAAATAGTTCATCAATCGACAATGTGCGTGGCTTTCTTCTCACAATCGAAAGGGCAGGCGGAAAGGTTTGTGGATACGTTTAAAAGAGTATTGCTTAAGTCAAAAGGGGAGAGGACACCAGCCGACGCGTTACGAAATTTTTTGTAGGTCTATCGGACAACACCAAATGAATTGTTCACAGAGCACCCACATCAGTAGAGACAAAGCAGCAAAGACAATCCGCTTACGAAGTGGGATGCCCTGTGTTTCCCCGCGACTACAGAACAAACCATGGTCCTTGGACAGAAGCGAGAGTGGTCAGAAGAGTTGGTCGAGTTATGTAAGAAGTAGAGGTAAGAGGTCACGTCATCGAAATCAGATACGCAGACGACTAGCCCCACACCGCCCATCAAGAGCAGAAAGCCTTGGCCTTGACATCTTGCTTGATACCTTCGACCTACCGGCAACCCGGCCACAAGAAGAAACTTAGCAACAAGCTGTTCTTCGTGCCCGAAGGTATCCTCTCAGACAGCGGCGAACGACAGTGAAGATTCAGGTCGACCCCGGCAGCACATGCTATTAAAAAGGGGAGGAGTGTTGGGGATGTTAGATCCCTAAAATTCACTTGATAAATGCCTTATTTTGGTTTTTACTTTCGCGAGCATGGGCTGATCAGTTGACCTTGAGATTTCAATTACCGCCAGGATAATCCATGGCTGTGATTTGCTGCTGTGTATTTTAGTGTGCTATTTTCTTAACTGTCTCAAGGACGATTTTATTTAGTATAAATAGACGAGAGTTGTATGCTTGATTGTAATTTGTTTGCTGGGTGTCTGTAGAATATACTTTCTACGCTTACCACGACATCTGTTTCACCGTTGGATTCAAGGTAGCCTACCTGGATGCTGGTAAAAGTCTCGTTCACGTTTATCGACTAAGGTAAACTCGTAATAGCCTCAAGCATATTTAGTGACGAGCTTAACAGAAAGTTATCCATTTCACGTTATGACGTTTCGTTGACATTCATTATTCTTCACTTCAAATAGATTTAATATGGCAAAGTTTAAAACGAGGAACAAATTTGCAAAACTCATCTGGTTTGTATCCACCTCTCTACATTGGACGATTTGAATTACTACGTAAATCCGTCGACATAATAACGGAGATAAGTACAGTTCATTTCTCCTGTAAGACATCTACCACAACACTGTATAGCATTGTACTCACTTTGTTATTTACTTACTTAGTTACTTACTAACTTATTTACTTACGTACTAACCACGTATTTCTGTTACCCCTGTTGCATTATAGGCCGCCGACCAGCATATTTCATCTTACTCTGTCCTAATCTTTCTTTTCCATTTCTATCCAATTGTTATTCATTCTCTCTATATTTGACTCCGTTTGTCAGCGTATTGTGTTCCTTGCTCTTCCTATTTTCCATTGTACTTCAAGACTCAAAGTGAGAGTTTACCTTGTGACACAGTTGACTAATTTACTCAATGTGTTTCCTATTACCTCCTACGGCTTTTTCCGTAATAATAAATTGGTAAATTATTTGTCTTAGCAGTTATACAAGAATGCATTTGCAGGAAATAAACTCTGTCATGTGAATGACTTTGAGGATTCAGATGTCTCTAAAGATAAGGTTGAGTGAAAGTTTGGCGAATAATTTTCTTATCTACATGACGTAAGATGAGTCCTCCAGGAACAAATACATCCAGTACGATTTGACCAAGTGTCACTGAGATACACCGTCACAAAAATAACTTTTGATTTGATCAAAGACATTCAAAGTAACCGACATATCCACCACATATAATAATTTAATTTAAAACCATAATATTGTGAATGATCTTATGAAGTGGTTAGAGTGTAAAAATGTGGTTAGTCTGTTCGATCCCTTTTGAGATGGTACATTTTGCACTTTATAATAGTTTCTGTTTCTTTTGCCTTGACTGATTTTCCATGTTTCCTTCTGAACTGCATTTATGTTGTATAAGCTGATACTTAGTCATAGCGAAAGCCATACTGATTTGTTCCTCTTTTGTTGTGTCGCTTGCATTGACTGGAATCGTGCATTTTGATTGTGAATTGGGAATCTATTCCAGAATAGGAAGCACTATGTGTTATAAAGCGACCAAATATTATCTATCGAACGAATCTGATCTATGCACAAGGGATAGAATAAGATTTATTTGTTGCTGTTGATCTGAATAATGGACCAATTGTTGGTGGAATAACTGAGTGGTTATATCTGTTTAGATAATGATGTACATTTGTAGTTATGACGAATATTAGAACCGTCATTTACCCAAATCACATCTTTTGGTTTCAACTGGGCAAGGTGCGTATCTAAACTTCCCATACAGTTATTCTTCAATCCAAACAACAGCTTTGATCCTACAGTTCTAAACAATACTAGTAGATCGTAGTTCTTTGGTTAACGTTTCTTGGATTTCAATTATATTGAAGCCGAACACTCGTCAAGGAGAGGGATTTCATCCGTCGTTTCGACCCTGCTCGATACTTTGGATCTAATTGCTCTAGTCTACCTTATTGTCCACAAATCACTATACCGAGGCTAGTGACAGTGGCCGCGATTTTGAGTGTAAGATTAAGTGAAGTCTTACGGAGGAGACTTTTGCGGCAGTTGAATCAGAAGAAAATAAGTAATGATTTGTCCGAGAGGCGAATTCAATGACACATCAACCCTCCGCTATCTAGCCACAGAAGTAAGGTTACTGAACGGATGATTAGATCTATACATCGGCTGCTATTATTGATCATCAGAGAACAGACGTTTACTGATGAGACTTAAGCACTTATTTGGTTGAAATTGAGAGGATATTGACTGACCGACCCTTAATCCCAGCTGTCAAAGACGCCAACGACAAACTAATCCGTTGAAGACTAGACCCCCACCATATATTGCACGAGATTGCCAGAAATAACTTGAATCTATCTTGAGAAACACGCTCAGGGTACCAAAACACTTCATAACGTTCACTTAAACGAGTTATTATTAAATTTGCAAGTGGAAGATTTATCACCACTCAGCCTATCCTTGATTCCTAGTCTTTTATTCGAAAAACCGGTCGGAATGAAAATTTGATATATTCCACCCTAGCCAGCAAGCTGATTTAGAAAAGGTTATAACAACCGGCACCTGAACACGCTTAACACTTTACAAGTCAGAACCATTAAAAATAAGTATATCCGTAGTAGCGACCTGCATCACCAAGACTATAACAAAAACACTGATGCACTACACTGCCAGACTACTCAAAATTGTTCTGGCGTGACACATAGCTCAAGTCATTTCATGCTAAATATAAAAGCACTCCCACACAATCTAAAACATGCAACGTTCTTACCCTTTCCTCCGGTGTAAGGACCCCTGTAAGAAATTTCAGTAACTTATTTATTATGTCCCCTCCTGACCCCTCATCTCACACCCATATAGTTCTTAGTAACTCCTTAACTCAAGATACTCTAAAAATTTCAGCTTTACTATTTGTGTTATTTATGCCCATCCTATCTGTAATAAAAGGACAGATTTAGTCATGTATGTGATGATTAAACGACCATCACATATAATGATAATTGGGGCATGAATTACCAGTAATATTTCGGATCAAAGTATATCTCTCGAAAACTATGATCTATTCCCAAGTGATAGGTTACAAGGACAAGATGGATGGTGCCTCATATATGCACACCCTAGCGTAAACTTACTCATATGTTATGCCGGAACTAAACAACTTACAAGATTATGTGTGGATGGTTCTGAAGCCCTCAAATGCAGTCTCCTTACTGTTTGGTTGTGTTATCCATCAATTCAACAATCCAACAGGAGGTCTAGCAATATTGTCAGAAGTATTCATGTTTGCCTCATCCCTACCGTTTACGGGCTAGGCTATTTGTGTGAACTTCAACATGACGAAATACCTTGGTTCCCAATCAGGGCACCCGAAAAATTTCAATCATTCACTGAATGCTTGGAGCTAGGAGCTTAGACTCAACATGATGACTGCCCAAACAGATATCATAGTATATTGGAGTTGGTTTCCACCAGTAATCTAATTCCTAATACTAATAATGTCGGAAAAAAGTTCCCAGTTAGCGATCATAATATTGTCATAAGCAGTCTTGATATAGGAGCAACAACTATAAAACGTAAGTCCACTGGACTTCGTAGGGACTTTCTTAAGATTGATTGGGCAGACTTACTGAACTGACTCAGAGGCACTGACACTAAATATAATAAAAATAAAACTAATAAATTATTCTCATATAACAACATGTTACGAGATGCACGTCAAATGACAGGCCAAATCAAATTGGTAAGAATAATAACATGTTTGTTAAAAATATTGTTCAGTTATAAGGATATATCATATTAGGGTCATATAGATCGCAAAAAGTTTCTACATAAACTCAGTGATAAACTTCAACACTCAGCATTGTACAATATGAATTATTGGCGAGAGATAAAACATCGAGTTGAAACGAACTAACAATGAATGCTGAAAAATGAAAGGTAAAGTAAGAGACGCATAAAACAAGAGTTGATGGCGTTAAAATGCCCAGATCTTTTCGGTAATCCTCAGCTAATAAACTCACAAGCTTCTAAGTAAAGTAACCAAATCTTCGGCAATTATCCAGAATTATATTTAAGGATTGAAATAAGGTGCTGAAAAAGAGAAATGAAGAGAAAGGGGCGAGGAGAAGAACAGAAAATATTCTTGTTTAAAGCTGAATCATCATTCTTTAGATAATATTTTTGGAGAAAACAAAGGTATGATTATTCAGACCTTTTTAATATTGGAGCACTAATCATACACCAGCACTTATGTAGGTTAGTGAAGACAAGTCACTACTAGGATAATGAATGGGCAATCAACCGTACGGATGGAGGGAATTCAGAAGAACTGAATTGTTAGCAATAATGTTGACTTCCAGAATAATAATAATGAGGCAGGGTGATCTGATGATTTACTTCTTATTTTTCTTTTTATTTCTGTAGCTCAATTAGTCATAAGGAGCTCTTATTCAGTATAATTGTCCAGATCTGCTTGAAACAGGACTTCTTGGTAGGAATTCGAAACCAGTGCTAGGGTACGGACATGAGTCGTGGACTTGGTTAACGCTGAAAAGTAACATCAATTTCATTGGTGAGTTACATCCTGATACATCGTAAGGAACCGTAAGCAAACAAAATATTCCGCACCACAGACATGGGTTGATTGAGTTTATCGCTCCACCGTCATGAATGCTGGTCAGATACATCACCCTAACACCTTTTGTGATATTGGTTACTCTTACGTAGATTCTGAATATAGCTTTTATAGTCAGCAGCACTTCCGAAAGTGAGGAACATCTGGAACTCGAAACTACCATAAGCCAACATCAAAGTGACAATTTTTAACACAAATATCAAGGAAGAACTGTTTGGGGATGAAACGTAGAGAAATAAGGAAGCCATCGTAAGAAAGATACAAGTGTTTATTGACATTTAATTATTTCGGATATATTGGCTGGACACTACCAGCGACAACCTACTGTTGGCAAGATCTAAAGAGATTGCAGCGGATGAATAAATCAGGAAGAACCGCTCCAAAGCGATAGGACAAACATTTGGAAAAGTACGCAACTGCGTAACATCATAAGCGCTAACTTAGAATCATGAATTCCGAAGGAAAAGTGGAAAACGTGTAGTGACTCCACTTTACCCAAGAAGGCACAATTGAATAGAAACATTCATTATAATAACCAGTGATTGTTTTCATGAACTTCTTCTTTATTCGCAATTTATTTACGCGCACTCTACTGTTCATTTTCGCCATCTTGATTTCGCCGGACTATAGATTGTCGCGGATCTCTCTGTCACATTTTCAGCATTCTTTCGATACCACAATGAAGCGGACCAATATACTTCTATATCTGAACTATTTCTTCTTCCCTGTTTTGGCTCACGACTGGACGACGCTTAAGTACTAGAATGTAAATGCATTCTATTGGTGTTCACAATTAACCTCGCTGGAAAAAAAACAACAGACCAAAGAACAGATAACGTTGAGAAATAGAGAAAGACATGATAAGAATAGACAAAAATAGGATGAAAAGGAAAGGAAGGATCTGGACAGAGTAGGTTGAACTATGCTGGTTGGCAACCTATCACACAACAGGGAAACAGCTGTACTTATTAAGTGCGTAGGGACATCTTACGTCACATCACCATTTTAAACATTTATTCAAGAACAATCAAGTAAAAGTTACACTCTGCTTGCTTCATCGAACAGGATAAACCGTTATCGATTCTGTACTATGTGCATAGATTATTTCTTTTGAATATATGATTAAAAGAATTGAGGTTGTTGTGTGTGAGTTTATTTGTTCGTATATATTCTTTACTCAACTCCTCTAAATGATCAGTGTCAATGAACCAATTTCGAACATGTAGTATATGTGAGCAATAAACTGACAGACGAGAAACTATGCAACAAAGATGTCTCCTAATCTATCTTTTAATAATTCAGCTAACAGAATAAGTAAGTCGGATTGAAATATTCATGTTATCTTTTATTCTGAATAATGATAACGCTAACTATTACCTGTTATGCAGGTCGCTTGAATACCTAGCTTTATTGAATCGATTAATTTGATATAACACATTGCTCGCATTCGACCACTGATGGTCTCGGTGTTGAATTACAATTATTCTCAGTATTTACAACATGGAAAACATGCGTGATTCAAACTGACTGTGCAGGTATTTAGGTACAGTCTAAGCACACGAAACGAGTGATCGATGAATGGAGGGTATTTGCTGCTGAAACGTGAGTAGGCAAAAGAATATTCGTTGATCAAACTTATTTCCTTATGTTTGTTCAACTTGCTTAATTACAGCTTCCGATCACAGATGGTAATTTAAGTTACAGCCTGAATTCAACATATTTGTTTAGTGTGGTATACGATTGCCATTCGAGACAAAATGATGTGAAAACAGATACCCTGTAATTTCTTTATTTCAATGTTATTGTACATTCACAAACAACCGATAATTTCGAGATGGTGGAGAAGATTTGTAGCTCAATTGGATATTCCAACTACTCCACACACTGCCACACTTCTTGGATAAACTCATGGGTATTCAAATCAACAACGAAGTATTGATGATATCCTTCGACGTAACAGCCTTATTCACCTCAATAGAGCCAAGCTTAGCTGTAGAAACTCTTTACCTGATCCTCATCAACGACACAAATCTGCACAAATATACAAAGCTTCAGAGTTAAAGTCGGCATGAACTCATCGATCTATGCTTAACAACGTATTTACAATTCAAGAACAGAGTCTACTAACAAAGTAAAGGAACACCAATGTTATCAGCAATATCAGGACTTTTCGCGAAAGCGATAATAAAGAGACTAGAAGCGTCGATTTTACAAGTAATCAAGCCAAAAATACGTGTTCGCTATGTAGACCATACGTTCGACCTCATTAAAAAGAATGAGCTGGAGAACATCTACAGTCAGATCAACAACGTCTTTCATGACGTTGGATTCACAATGAAAAAAATATCAAACAAGAGTCTATCATTCGTGGATGTACTAATCACCAGAACTAACGTAGGAAAACTGGAAACACACACAGACGTAATTCTCAACTACAATAGCAACAACTCAAGAACCCACAAAATCATCTGCATCCAGACTTTGTTCAGGAGATCGAAGACACACTGCAGCACATAGGAAGCAGTAAAAAACGAGGAAAAACACCTTGTGACTATCTTGCAAAAGAACGGCTATCCACACAATTTCATCAAAAAACATCAACCGAAATCATCAACAGAAGCGAAATCAAGTACAGGAACCAATAAACGAATCATCCTACCATACATGTAGGATATAGCACGACTAGTGAAACCATTTGGAATAGGTGTGGCACAGAAACAGGCAGAATCACTGCAACCAATCCAATGCAGACCAAAGGACAGAATGCCAAATGACGAAAAACCAAATATCATCTACAAAATAAATTGCTCAGACTGTTGAAAACACTACATAGGACAAAGTGGACGACCTCTTCAGATTCGTTTACGTGAACACCGTTTAGCAGTTAAACGCCACGACAAATCTTTGCTTATATCAATACACACCGAAAATTATGGACACATTCGATTGGGATAATATGGAAAAACTGGGTAGGGGGAGGACAAAGAACATTAGAGAATTTTTTAGAAGCTTCGCACTCAGTTCAATCAGCAATCAACAAACACATCGACATTAGCCCGATTTATCAGCTGATCACAACCAAAACATCAAGCTCGGGGAACCAAACACCACCACCACAATCATCCAACTGAGCTACATATCTTCTCTACCATCTATTGATATTGATGTTCTATGGCAGTTTCTGTCAATAAAAAGTGTACCAAATAGGTACATTAACTTTATACAAGCTCTCTATTTGAACACTTCTGGTCGAGTGAGAGATTATGGTCAACTAACATCGGAACTGATTACTTCAAGAGGTGTTCATCAAGGCTATCCACGTTCTCCACTTTTTTCACTATTTGTCCTTGACATGCTTTTGATGCGACACTTTCATCATCAGACTTTTCAGGAGCTGAACATATACCGGGAGATTCGCTTGTCAACTTAGGATATGCTGATAAAACATTTCGGTGAAGAC
>OX103979.1:60235739-60259735 GCA_944470395.2 Schistosoma turkestanicum
TAATCTTGATAGGATAATTTTCATGCGAATTCCATACTTGCATAAATTTGAATTGTTATTGTTTGTTTTTGTGAAATAATTTACAGTCCCACCAAATGTTGGCAGTGCCGCTGGTAAGTAATTGTTCGTTTGGTCATTATTGTCCAGCGTTCTGACAGTTTATGTGAAATTTCGCATTGAGCATTTTTTTGTTTACTGTGTCAAAGGCTTTACCAAAGTCAAGTATTATCATTATGTCAACCGTTATTATTCGGTCCCGGCAGGATGTTCGATTGCTCCATCCAATGAGAAAATTGGATGTGCATGACCTGCATTTCCGAAACCCCTATTGAGCTTCATGGAGAATTTTGTTCTTATCCGTGTACTCCATCATTTGTTCGTTGACCAACACTTACATTACCATTCATAGTATTGTTAGTAATGAGAAATGTGTGACAGGTGAGGTCCTTCGAATCTCCTCCTTTGAAGTGTTGCGAGAGAGTAGCTTGTTTCATTTCAACTGGAGTTGATGTGACACCAGTGAAAGTCTAAACAATTCACACACCGTTGAACTTAGGGCATCTGCACACTATTTCAATAATATAGGGCGACCTTTCGTTTCAAAATTCAATGCAACCAACCTGTACACACACACACATTGATTTGACCAACCACTGTGTGAAACCAATTCAGTGTGATTTGCATTCGTTGAACAACACAGTATAAAAGTGTAAAAGCACTCGAGTGATAGCACAAAATCAAATTCACAAAATGAATATGTGTGATTCGGTATTTCTGGTTTGCTTATTACTTGCCACTGTGTTCAGTAAGTAAAATAACTTCAGTCGTTCCATGAGTGATTAGTTTCGATTTTCACTATTTTCGCTTGAGAATAGATTCACAATCGTGTCACTACGGATTCATCAAAAATTGGTGAAAATCAATCGGAACATGAAATATTTCTCACAAAATGTGGGAAGATCATGTCAACACAACGTGACACTATGTGAAGTGCAGTATATTCCAACGTGACAGAAATGCACTGAATCACTTCGAAAACTTTCAATCGATGACCAACATATGGATTCTTCTGTTGTTGTGTTTTGTTCTTCAAGCTTCCATGACACTAAACGTGTACATGTGTATTAGTTCTTTTCAACAATCCCAATAGGACTTATTTCATGGTAAAGGTTTATTCACGGACATGCTGTTGGGGAAACTTAAGTACTTGGCATGCAGTGAACATTATGTTGTACATGAATTGTTTCCACTTTTAGACGTATCTGGCAATGTGATAACCGACTCAGCAAGTGAGTTCTCTTAGTGTTTATGCGTAGTCGATTAATGCATGTAGTAGCTAGTGTGTATGAACGGTGACTTGTAATGATGTGAATTCATTGCTTTATTCCTGCGAATTGAATATGTTGTAACTGTTAGTTACGATATTTCCCGGCTAAATCTTATTGCTTAGTATTCTTGACACAAAACACTGGACAAGTAACACAAATCAAAACACGGTTGAACAGGAAGGATTGTATTCCAAAATAGCAAGGAAAAGAAGCTAGAGGTGATGGCGAAAGCCAAAGCAAAAAGCTTGAAAGCGAAGAAGGCTAGAAGGCGAAGATAAATACAATGCTAATCTATTTATAGCCTTTACATGAGAAAACTTCTGGAAAAAAATTCACGTGATCGACTGGACTGGATTTGACCAATCAGCATATAGCTAATAATACGAGAATTTCCTATCCTGTTCTCCAAGCTTCGATCAGGCGCTGATTGGATAGGGAATTAGCCAATCCGCGCGTAGTGACGTAATCATCCTTTAAATCCATCTATGTCCCACTAACACCACCCCTCTGAGAAGATTTATAGGATCTGGTGCTAGAGTCCAACTGCTTCCTGTGTGCCTTGCTGCCCGTACACTTATGAGTCGCCTGCTTTGTAGGGACCATATCTTTAAACAACCGTCGATCGGGCTGCTTCCCCACCGATAAGTTTTGCTGAGGCTCATGAACAGCATATGGTATAGGGCGTCTCGGACCTGACGTAGGTTTGGCATCTGCTTTCGCTGGTAGGTTAGCTTTCAAATTCGTACCGCGGCCAAGGCTATTCTGAGAAACAGAGGCTGACTTCCTCTTTCGTTTATCTTGTAACCTTTCACCTGTCTTCTTTTTAAGTATCGGGGTGTCCAGTGATGAACACGATACGCTGCAGACACTGTTAATGGGTAAATCCATTATTCCCAGCTTTTCTAGCATATCTAGACCAAGAAGATCAAGATTTGGCCGTTCTGTCAGATAGCATATTCCTGTACATTTTTTTCCGTTGAAGGAAAATTCACACTGCATCTCACCAAACAGTTTTAACACACCACCTGAAGCGCTTTTAGCTGTTTTCTTAGATGGCTTCATTGGCGGTTTTCCCAGCGAGTTGTACGTTTCTCTAGACATTAAGGTGATATCTGATGCCGTGTCGATTTGGAAACGAGCTGATGCACCGTTCATCTGGATAGTAACATACTTTCTCCGAACGTCATATTCTGTTTGAAAAGCAGCTACGAGAGAAAGTGATTTAGACTCGGCTGATTTCACCACATGTCGAGTACGTTTGCGCTTCTTCTTGGGCTGAGACGTACGATCTGGTTGGCAATGGCCTTCTTTATGTCCACGTTTATGGCACATCTGACATTTATGTTTTTTAAATGGACAAAATCGTACGTAGTGCCAATCACCACATAACCAACATGCCGTCGTTGGTTTGTTACGAGATGCTATCGGCTTCTGGACTTTTAACCTAGTAATAGCATTGACACTACTGCTGGTTAAATTGTGATTTACCTGTTCAATCAACATGTTGTCGTGCCTGATACTTTGTAGGCGTTTACACTCGTCTGTCAATGTTCTGAGTGTGACGTTAGGGTCTTGGTCCATTCGAATCAAAAGTCTAGTTCTGGTTTCAGCATCTTGCGGTGACTGAAGAGCTTTGATGAATATTAAGCATTTAAATTGGTCTTCTGTCAACGAGCGTAACTTGAACCGTTCACATTCTCTGTTGACGACGTCTGCAAGAACCGCATATTCATCATCTTCGTGTTTCACCAGATTTAGACAATGATATCTAATACTAAACAATTATGCTGATTCGCCGAAAATATCTGACAGCTGAGTTACTGTCTCCTCGAAACTGAGCTCTCGAGGTAACTTCGGTAATATATGGTCAGCGTAACGTTCATACTCATTGCTTCCCAACTTACGCAGCAACAACCGAGTCTTCCATGCATCATCTTGCTTACCGAATTCAATTCTAAATGTATCTTCCCAACGTTTGAACCACGTCAGAAAAGTATTTCCACATTCAGGATTATAGACGAATTCTGGTATGCTGTTTGCCACTGCTTCACAAGACGTATTTAAAATAGTATCTGGACTCGAGCACTGGATGTTGAGCTGTTCAGTTAGGGTCTCCAACAACCGCATTTGAGCATCTAATTGTGCTTGCTGTTGTTGTAGTATTCGGTGAAGCTGATCATCTGAAATAGGCATCTTGAAATTTTTTACCTTTTTCTCCGTCGCAACTATTGTAACGGTTGCTTACGATATTTCCCGGCTAAATCTTATTGCTTAGTATTCTTGACACAAAACACTGGACAAGTAACACAAATCAAAACACGGTTGAACAGGAAGGATTGTATTCCAAAATAGCAAGGAAAAGAAGCTAGAGGTGATGGCGAAAGCCAAAGCAAAAAGCTTGAAAGCGAAGAAGGCTAGAAGGCGAAGATAAATACAATGCTAGTCTATTTATAGCCTTTACATGAGAAAACTTCTGGAAAAAAATTCACGTGATCGACTGGACTGGATTTGACCAATCAGCATATAGCTAATAATACGAGAATTTCCTATTCTGTTCTCCAAGCTTCGATCAGGCGCTGATTGGATAGGGAATTAGCCAATCCGCGCGTAGTGACGTAATCATCCTTTAAATCCATCTATGTCGCACTAACAGAATACACTAGTTTTACCAGAAACCTATCGCTCGAATATATTTGACTGTTATTGTGGATGTCTGAACTGCCGGATCATTGGCGGGTAAAACCACTGACAGACTGATCACGTTTGGAATGAGCTGAACAGAACAGTGAGAACAGTATTGGCGGAATACGATGAATTTTGTTGTCTAGCATAAATCTCTTCACAGCTCGCAACAATCTGATGAGAGTGACTAATGTGAACCCATGCCAAACTGTGACATTACAAAGATGTGAAATCCGCATTCTGGATTGTGGATGAATTGCGAACAGTGTTGTGTTTGTGCAGTGATGTACACAAGTTCTTGTGCATATCACTGTGAACTGTCATAATCTTGATAGGATAATTTTCATGCGAATTCCATACTTGCATAAATTTGAATTGTTATTGTTTGTGTTTGTGAAATAATTTACAGTCCCACCAAATGTTTGCAGTGCCGCTGGTAAGTAATTGTTCGTTCGGTCATTATTGTCCAGCGTTCTGACAGTTTATGTGAAGTTTCGCATTGAGCATTTTTTTGTTTACTGTGTCAAAGGCTTTACCAAAGTCAAGTATTATTATTATTATTATTATGTCAACCGTTATTATTCGGTCCCGGCAGGATGTTCGATTGCTCCATCCCATGAGAAAATTGGATGTGCATGACCTGCATTTCCGAAACCCGTATAGAGCTTCATGGAGAATTTTGTTCTTATCCGTGTACTCCATCATTTGTTCGTTGACCAACACTTACATTACCATTCATAGTATTGTTAGTAATGAGAAATGTGTGACAGGTGAGGTCCTTCGAATCTCCTCCTTTGAAGTGTTGCGAGAGAGTAGCTTGTTTCATTTCAACTGGAGTTGATGTGACACCAGTGAAAGTCTAAACAATTCACACACCGTTCAACTTAGGGCATCTGCACACTATTTCAATAATATAGGGCGACCTTTCGTTTCAAAATTCAATGCAACCAACCTGTACACACACACACATTGATTTGACCAACCACTGTGTGAAACCAATTCAGTGTGATTTGCATTCGTTGAACAACACAGTATAAAAGTGTAAAAGCACTCGAGTGATAGCACAAAATCAAATTCACAAAATGAATATGTGTGATTCGGTATTTCTGGTTTGCTTATTACTTGCCACTGTGTTCAGTAAGTAAAATAACTTCAGTCGTTCCATGAGTGATTAGTTTCGATTTTCACTATTTTCGCTTGAGAATAGATTCTCAATCGTTTCACTACGGATTCATCAAAAATTGGTGAAAATCAATCGGAACATGAAATATTTCTCACAAATATGGGAAGATCATGTCAACACAACGTGACACTATGTGAAGTGCAGTATATTCCAACGTGACAGAAATGCACTGAATCACTTCGAAAATTTTCAATCCATGACCAACATATGGATTCTTCTGTTGTTGTGTTTTGTTCTTCAAGCTTCCATGACACTAAACGTGTACATGTGTATTAGTTCTTTTCAACAATCCCAATAGGACTTATTTCATGGTAAAAGTTTATTCACGGACATGCTGTTGGGGAAACTTAAGTACTTGGCATGCAGTGAACATTATGTTGTACATGAATTGTTTCCACTTTTAGACGTATCTGGCAATGTGATAACCGATTCAGCAAGTGAGTTCTCTTAGTGTTTATGCGTAGTCGATTAATGCATGTAGTAGCTAGTGTGTATGAACGGTGACTTGTAATGACGTGAATTCATTGCTTTATTCCTGCGAATTGAATACACTAGTTTTACCAGAAACCTATCGCTCGAATATATTTGACTGTTATTGTGGATGTCTGAACTGCCGGATCATTGGCGGGTAAAACCACTGACAGACTGATCACGTTTGGAATGAGCTGAACAGAACAGTGAGAACAGTATTGGCGGAATACGATGAATTTTGTTGTCTAGCATAAATCTCTTCACAGCTCGCAACAATCTGATGAGAGTGACTAATGTGAACCCATGCCAAACTGTGACATTACAAAGATGTGAAATCCGCATTCTGGATTTTGGATGAATTGCGAACAGTGTTGTGTTTGTGCAGTGATGTACACAAGTTCTTGTGCATATCACTGTGAACTGTCATAATTTTGAGGCGATGATTTTTGTGATATTTTCTCACTTGCACAACTTTACGAAGGAGAATATATTGTTCAACCTCTCACTGCTGATTCATCAACATTTGCTGAATATTAATACGATCCTGTAAGCTTTCTCATGTCAATACTACGTTGTGTAGATCGCATTTGGTGATTGCGTTTCAATGTTATCTTGATCCTACTGTATATTTTTTTAATGTTTATTGTATTATTGTGGAATATTTTGTTGTATTATATAATTTTCTTTTATTTTTATTGATGCTCATGATTTCATGTAATATTATCAAATATTATTTCTTTTGATATTGTGTTTTTTTATATATAACGTTATTCTGTATCTTATTTCGAGATAGATTTGATTAATTTTGTATAGTATTTCCTGTTTTTTTGAAACATTAGCTATTACTCATTCGATATATTCAATTATTTCCTGCAATCTTACTTATTTCCCTAATACTCTATATCAGAGGAACTTGTTAAAGTTTTCTGTAAGTTTTTATCATATTCTTTCCTCACGATCATTTTTCTCATTTTACTGAATTTAAACTCGGAGAATTGATTCGGATCACGTAACAAGATTGTCTGATATTCACATAATTGTTCAGTCTGTTAGATGTTTCTTTGCAATATATGTCTGTGTATAAGCAGTGTATGTTGAAGTGAGAATGTCTTTCATAGCGTGTATATTCAGGTTACTTATTTTGTGGCAGTTAAACCTAGTGCATGATGGATATTGCGCAATTCGACTTCGAGTCACAACGCCAAGATGTATGCATGCAGACCGAGCTTGATTCCTGCGTTTCCAAACGGTGATTAATTTTATCGCCATGGGAGGTATCTTCTGTTCGGCTCATTTGGATCTTACTAGTAATGCCGTTCATCGTTTAACCGAATAGCAGACATCTTCAAACACCTGTCCATTTCGTTTTGAAGCCAATAGTTTTGCGTGTATTCTTTCCTGAAAGGAAAATCTTTCAATCATAAACCACACACAGTACATCAATTAGCTAAAAGTGGTTCCTGTCATGGTACAGTGCTATTGTAACTCAAAATTGTACCTATTGGACAATGCTATTGGATTATGAGTGGAATGATCCAGTGAATGTATTGGTCTATTTTACAAGCCATTCAGATATTTAGAACACTTGTCATATAAGTGTCAATAATGTTCACTTCTTTCCTCAAATGTTAAAGCTGACTTTTTCGGTGCGATTTGTAAGTTTATCTTAAAAAGCTTATTTCGACAGTTTTATCGGTTATATGTGTTGAAATTATATCGCAGATAATCCCTTTTTTTGTAATTTCGGTGAATGGTCTATATGTATATAGAACAAAGAAAAACTTGACTTTTTGTTCTACTCCCGATTAGTTTATGTTTTCTCACAGATTAACATTATACTATGCAAAATTATCATTATATACTAACAAGTTGCATTCACAACTAAATCAGAAGTTCAAATAACCAATCAGTCAACATCCCAAACTCTTTTGTTATCGATATCTCAAGAGTATAGATCGTCGTTAAGCCATCGTTGACATAAAATTCCAACTAATCACCTATATACCTTTTATTATACTGGTGTCAGGTAATCGGTTGAAAAGAACTTTGCAGACGTTTATTTAGGTGTCTTCTGCATATTTTGAACGGGGTCAAAGTTCAGGAATAACGGTACAATACAGTGGAGTGATTACTGATTCGTGTTTGATGTGTAGTCTGTTGGAAGACTTTTCATCGTTCCACTCATTTATCAATCATTCATCAAAGGTCTTGTTCGGTCAATAAACAGTGAGATCTTCGGTAGCTGAAACTTATCGATTGATAGCTGACGGTTATTTCTTTAACTAACCCTAGTTAAGACTTGATTGTGAAACATTATGACAATAAATTAAATGGAACGTGTAATTCATCTATCAATCTCAAGGGACAATGCATTTGTACTAGAACGCATTCTGTTATGATGTCCGGTTTTTTTTGTAATACAACTGTTATGGAATAGTTAATGAGGATTACAATGTTTCCAACTGCAGCGGATTTTTTTACTGGCGCAATTAGTGAACTCTGTAAGTCACATAACATAGAATATAAAATAAAAATTCATATAAAATTATCGAATTCTTATTTCTACTGGATAGACTTTCATTTTTACTGATGAACGCAACACAGTTTGTAGCGTTTAGGTTTTGTTAGAGCCAGTTGTTCATAAAGGTACAATGGACTGTCTGTTTATTACTTACCTACTTACGCCTGTTACCCTCAATGGAGCATAGGCCGCCTACCAGTTTTCTCCAGCCAACTGTGTCCCGGGCTTCCCTTCCCAGTTCTGTCCAATTTTTGTTCATTCCTCTCATATATTTCTCTATTTCTCGGCGTAATGTGTTCCGTAGCCTTCCTCTTTTCCTTTTCCCTTCAGGGCTCCATGTGAGGGCTTGTCTCGTGACGCAGTTAGGCGCTTTTCGTAGTGTGTGTCCTATCCACTTCCACCACTTCTTCCTGATTTCCTCCTCCTATGGAATCTGGTTTGTTCTCTCCCACAGTTCGTTGTTGCTGATCGTGTCTGGCCAACGAATCTGAAGTATTTTGCGTAGACAACTGTTCATAAACACTTGTATCTTCTGAATGATGCCTTTTGTATTTCTCCAAGTTTCCGCTCCATACAGTAGAGTTGTCTTGACATTTGTATTGAAAATCCTGATTTTGGTTTTGGTTGAAAGTTGTTTGGAGTTGCAGATATTTTTCAACTGTAGAAATGCAGTCCTTGCTTTGCCAATCCGCACCCTCACATCTGCACCGGATCCACCTTTCTCGTCGATGATGCTGCCCAGATATGTAAACGTGTTAACGTGCTCCAAGGCATCTCCATCGAGAGTGATTTGTTTGGTGCATGTTGTGTTGCATCGGAGAATTTTGCTTCTTCCTTTATGTATGTTGAGACCTACTGCTGCAGAGGCTACTGCTACACTGGTCGTATTCTCTTGCATTTGTTGTTGCGTGTGAGATAGAAGAGCCAAGTCATCTGCGAAGTCCAGGTCGTCCAGCTGCGTCTTAACTGTCCAGTTGATACCCTGCTTCCCTCCAGACGTTGAAGTCTTCATAATCCAGTCGATGACCACGAGAAAGAGAAAGGGTGAGAGTAAGCAACCTTGCCTCACACCGGTCTTCACCTCGAAAGAGTCTGTTAGCTGTCCATCGTGTACGATTTTGCAGTTGAATCCATCATAAGAATTCCGTATGATCTTAACTATTTTCTCAGGCACACCATAGTGTCGAAGAAGCCTCCACAGTGTTTTCATATCCAGGCTATCAAATGCTTTCTCGTAGTCAATGAAGTTGATGTAGAGTAGTGAGTTCCATTCAATTGATTGTTCCACAATGATCTGTGATGTAGCAATTTGGTCAGTACATGATCGATCCTTACGAAATCCAGCCTGTTGATCTACGAAGTCCTTCATTCTGTTTAACAATACCGTGCTGAAGACTTTGCCTGGTATTGAAAGAAGAGTGATGCCTGTGTAGTTCTCACACTTGCTGAGATCGCCTTTCTTTGGTATTTTGATCAGGTATCCTTCTTTCCAATCTGATGGTACTTGTTCCTCATCCCAAATCTTCTTGAAGAGTATGTGAAATATTGTCGCAGTTCCTTCTACATCTGCTTTCATTGCCTCTGCTGAAATGTTGTTTGGTCCTGCTGCTTTGCCGCTCTTGATTTGTCTGACGGCCATGCTGATCTCCCCAGTCGTAGGTGCGCCAATATTAATTGGGAGGTCCGTGGATGCTGCTTCGATGTTGGGTGGGTTCAGTGGAGCTGGTCGATTCAAGAGTTCCTTAAAGTGCTCTGCCCACCTATTTCGCTTTTGTTCAGCGTTGCTGATTACTTTGCCTTCCTTGCTTTTCACTGGTCGTTCTGGTTTACGATAGTTTCCGACGAGCTTCTTTGTTCTTTCATACAATTGTCTCATGTTTCCTTCTCTTGCAGCCTGTTCCGCCGTCATTGCTAGTTCTTCCACATATTTTCGTTTGTCAGCTCTGATGCTTTTCTTCACTCCCCTGTTTGCTTCTGTGTATGCAGCTTGTGCGGCAAATTTCTCTGCTCTTGTTCGGCTGACGTTGATTCCCTTCTTCAATTTTTTCAAGAGTACCAACGGAGATCCATTCCTTGTGATGGTACTTCTTGTGACCCATAAGTTCGTGACATGTTGAAGTGATTGCCTCCTTAATCCCTTTCCAAATGTTCTCCAATGTTGTGTCCTCTCCATCGATTAGATCCTAAAATGCCTGGAACCTATTGGTGAGGGCTATCTTGAATGCGTTGATTTTTACGGTGTCCCGAAGAAAGGCCATAGTAAACTTGTGTGATGTTTTCTGCCCCGTTGTCCAGTGCTTCTTTAGTTTCAGTTTCATTTTGGCGATCAGCAAATGGTGATCTGAAGCTATATCAGCTCCTCTCTTGGTTCTCACATCCTCCATAGTCCTTCTGAACTTTTTGTTGATACAGATATGGTCAATTTGGTTTTGAGTAGTGTGGTCAGGTGAAATCCATGTGGCTTTGTGAATGCGTTAGTGCGGGAATATTGTGCCACCGATGACCAGTTTGTTGAAGGCACATAGGTTTGCAAATCTCTCACCGTTTTCGTTCCTTTCTCCTAGTCCATGTCGTCTCATGATGTCTTCATATCCAGTGTTGTCCATTCCAACCTTGGCATTCAGGTCTCCCATAAGAATCGTCAAATCCTTTGGTGAACATTTCTCGACGATTGACTGCAGCCTTTCGTAGAATTGATCTTTATCGTCGTCATTGTAGTCATTGGTAGGTGCATAACATTGGATGACGTTCATTGTAATGTCCTCTTTCTTTGTTTTGAAGGATGCTTTGATAATCCTAGGTCCATGAGATTCCCATCCTATCAGTGCCTTTCATGCATGTTTGAACAGCATCAGTGCAACTCCTTGTGTATGTGAAGCATTTTCATCTTCATGACCAGAGTATAACAGCAGTTCCCCTGAAGCTAGTCTCAGTTGTCCTACCTGTGTCCAATGCATTTCACTGATGCCGAGCACCTCGAGGTTGTATCTTTTCATTTCTGCCGCGACTTGAAATAGTCTTCCAGTCTCCCACAATATACGAACGTTCCATGTACCTAAAAAAATGGTTGCTCTGGTTGTCAGAAGAGGCATCAGCCCCGTGACTTCCGAGGGAATTCGGCTTTCATCACGCGACGTCATAATTCTTCTTCCAACTCCCAGGGCAGAGTTAAAATGGTTTGAATTATTTTTTCTTGTTAGCGTTTTTTTGGCAAGTTAGTTTTTGACGGAATGGGGTCGCGAACCCCATGTCCAACCCACCTCCTTTACCCGGGCTTGGGACCGGCAGTAGCCCCTAAGGTTCTACTGACGGAGTTACTGTCTGTTTATAGACTGAAATAATGAAGTCATTTCTATCAGCAGTCACTCAGTCGAATCTTACCTACAAAATTTGTATTCTGTCATCACATCATCGATACACAGACTTGTGTTAAGGAAGGATGAGTAGGCAGAATGAAATTACAGGTCATGAATTGGTTGTTTATGATTGGGTAAGATTGAAATCAGTTGACATCTGAAGACTATTTCAATCGTTAACAAAGCGTTCGATGAGGTTCGTGTATTCAGTCCTGTTTATCTTAATCTTTGTAAACCTACTTTCTTTTACCATAGGTATTGTCTTTCTATTCACCCACAGTAATACACTCACTGTACACTTCACTAAACTTGTTTTAAATAGTTCTTTAATAAATATCGTTTGATTGAAAAATTTAAAGAGGCGGAGTGTCAAACAAATGAATCCTTATGAACTGTAACTAATAGCATCAACAAACCATCTGCCTTTTCAGATTATCATGACGCAAGCGTAACGGATGCAACTGGTAAGCATATGATAGTATCTCATTATCCTATTAGTGGTCACTTTGCTCAAACCGTTTTTCTCAGTATTCAACAAACAATACATTACACTGATTTTTAAACTGGATATGGGTGAAAGCATTTATGCTGGTAAGGGTTATTCATCTCTCTGATTGGAACCCACAAAACTTATGTCGTGTCGTTTTGCTGTCCCAAATGGCACTCATAGCAACACTTGAAGGTCAGTTCGACCAGCTACTAGTTAGTTTCCAGCTGTTTACGAAAGGTATATGTATCGTAAGTGAAGGCGGATGATGCCATGAGAAGTGAAGTAAGATCTCATGCACATAATGCATTGTGTTCTAACTACCAAAACAAGAATGCTTGGAGTTCCAAGTGAAGAGTTAATGAGTGGGGGTTTTTTGTCGTTGTCTCCTCGGCACACAGATTTATTACATTAGTAATGTAAATAGTGCAGTTATAGGTTTTTTTTATACAACAGGAACAACTATCATTGCCAGTCGCTTTAGTCATGTTGCTCCTTCCACGGAAGAACTTATAATTCTTGAAGATAAGTCGTTGTTTGTTGTTGAATCATTCATATTTGGAGTTTCGAAATACTTGCTTAAGAGTACTTAAAGAATACTTAAGACAATAATATCTTGAAAGGGACGATTGCTGATGAAAATATGTTCACTATGAAGGTGTCCAATATCACCTTTCTAAATAATGAGTTCTCAACATGTCGGTCCCCAGTGGTCAAATGATAGCATGTTTTCTTCAAACTCTGTTGGTTTGGTCTGTAGAAGGGCTGCTGAGACATACATTATTTAGGAGAAGTGGTTGATAGTGATGAACCTACTCAATACCGATTGATTCCCATTCCCAGTCGTCTGAAGAGTTTCAGATGTGACTAAAGTCATAGATTCTGTCAATTTAATCTACGAAATAAGTCTCTTTATCAACAGAAACTGGATAAATTCTATCTTAAATACAATCGACAAGTAACTATAATGCTTTTTGTTGTCATTTTGTAATTTATTATTATGGATACAACACAGACATTGATCGGAGTCTTAAATTTCATCACATGGTTTTGAATATTCTAGATTAATTGATTGTGTTTTGTTGACATAATTTCAGTCGAAAAACGTGAGTTACCACCGAGGACAATGAACGGTAAATTTGCTCATAACTTTTGTATCACTTTCCATAATTCTATAGAAAAGTAGAAAAGTATTTGTGAAATTGGTAGATTATCTGACTAACTCATGACAAAATTCATAGAGTTGTGAAAACAATCACTGAGTATGTCTCAAAATATCCTTCTATTTCAAACCCAACCAATTTGTTTGTTTGCAAAAACCATTGTGAACAATACTTCCCTATTACAATGAATCAACAATAACGTGTAGCTTTGGTGGAATTCGACTGATCCAGATTTCCGTCTACTGATCTACGGCAATGTATCTTTGAATATAACTGTTCGGAGATGACACGCGTAGGAATTGTGCTTGATGTGACCAACAGTTGTCATCAGGAAGCAAAGAAGAAACACTATGTTCGCAGTATAAGACTCACTTGAACCAGTAGCCACAATAAATTTGTCAAGATTGTTCAATCAACTTTGATAAGAAATAATTACCACTGTTATTACTGATCAGTGATGAATCAATGTGAACACCGTCGTTCGAATAGGAGGTTCATCTGGCGAGCATTTTTTCCGTAAAGCACATCATCATGAACACATATGCGAATGTACACGATAATACTGGTGAATACCTGGAGTCGGATACAGTGGTGTTTCACAAGACGCCAAGTAGGTACATGAAACACTGACTGATTGTAAAAGTCGTCTACCTTTGAATACTAATTAGGAATATAATATTGTATCCGTATACAACCAATTTAAAGAAACCCGATCATTTCACATAAATAATAATTTTACAACTTTAGTGATTGTCTTAATTCATTACTAAAATCCTTTTAGAATATCCAATTCCTGGGTAACAGAAAATTCTTATTAACATTTTGTCTTTACTAATGATTTTTCACGTGATAATGAATAATTTGAGAACTACATATATTATGTAATGAATAACCATTTCAAACAACTACCTATGAATACGCAAAACAACTGATTGATTATACTCTGTTCACAATATTTCTGTGATCTCTTCCACTGATAGTTGATTACTGATACAATTTGTTTAGAGTCATTTGCACCATGTCAGTATTACAGCATTGATATGTTTTTTTTGAAACGAGACAGTGAATAATTTTCTGTGGTACTTCATAAGCTGCCAACATTACCTCGTATCAGAAGGAACTGAGATCGTATCTTTTTAATTAGCAAACCCATTAGTTAACTCACTTCAATAACTTATGAAATCGTCATATGGAAGAGCTGAATAATTCACAAATGTTTAATTGTTTCCGTTGTTTGTTAACATGGTCACGTGTAGAATAGTTCATTGAAAATGGTAAGAGATAACATGATAACTTGACTTTTCTACCTCTTTTAACTTATCTGAAGATTTCACCATCCCACCAATATCACAAACGTTTGAATATTAAACACTGGACATTGATTGCATGATGCAATTGGCTAAATAGAATTTCATATTGTTTGCTGATTGATTTGACAGTATTCGCATGATTCATGTGAAGAGACACTTTCATCAGAAATTACTCCTCATTCAGCCAATCATATGCAGACCCGCTGCTTAACGTAGTGAATGAATGAAAAGTGAAGAGCAAACACCAGTAGATCATACAGGAAATCCTAAATGCCTATCAATTTGCATGATCATTTTGAAAATATAATTTGCTGCTTTGATTTGATAGTGAACAATACTCACAAATTTCAACTAGTTTGTCGTCATCTTATAATTAGGATAAGACTTAGTTTCGACAAACGGAAAGAAAACCAATGTGATAGGGAAACAGGACAGCTAAAACAGTTTGTGCAGCACAGCTAACAAGATCAAGTTGAAAATGCACTTAGCTCGTTTGGCTTCATAGTGAAACACATTGATATTTGTCAGTTCATTTGTTCATTTTATTCTGTAAAATTAGTTACTGATTATTTTGTTGACGAACTGGTCTGTACGGCTCTGATTTACATATTCATTGATAACTTCTGTTGTTCTCGTTCATTTGTAGCATCTTGAACAGATCATCAACGATTACTTGGATTAATTAATGTAGATTAGTTGAAGTAGATTAGATTTATTTGTTGATAAATAAAATTCGTAATGTACAAATTGTTTTGTTATATATAGGAAAGAGATTTGTTGTATTATAAGTGTATTCTAGAATGTAACTTGTTCAGTGTACTGTTATTCTTGTAATCGAAACGCAGAACACAATCACAATAAATAACGTAGAGATTGGAAACGAACATTATGTCGACCTTATTCCGTTCACTCGTGTTCAGCACTGTTAAACTATTCAACCATGGAAAATTATCGGTTGTTTGTGAATGTACAATAACATTGAAATAAACAAATTACAGGGTATCTGTTTTCACATGATTATGTTTCGAATGGCAATCGTATACCACACTAAACCAGTACGTTGAATTCAGGCTGTAACCGAAATAAATTACAAATTAAAATACCATTTGTGATCTGGATCTATAAGTAAGCAATTTGAAGAAACAGAAGGCAATAAGATCGATCAACCGATTCTCTGTTTCCCGCATATTTTCCAGGAGCAAAATCCTCCATCCCTCAATACCTTCACAGTCGGTTTGAATCACTCATCTTTTCCATGTTGCAGATACTGAGAATAGTTGTAGGTCAACAACGAAACTATTAATGGTCGAATGAGAGCAATGTGCTTCATCAAAATAATCGATTAAATAATGATAATTATTCAAGCTACCTGCATAACAGATAATAGTTAGCTTTATTATTTTACAGAATAATAGATTATTTGAATATATTAATCGGACTTACTTGTTCTGTTAGCCGAATTATTGAAAGATAGTTTCTTGTCTGTCAGTATACTGCTAACATATACTGCATGTTCGGAATTGGTTTCTGCACATTAAACATTCAGATGAGTTCTTTATAAGATGTATATGAAAAATAAATTAACATAAAATAACCTAAATTCTTTTTAACCATATATTCAAAAGAAATAATTTATGTACATAGTATATATTCGATAACGGTTAATCTTGTTCGGTAAAGCAAGCAGAGTGTAACTTTTACTTGATTGTTCTTGAATAAATGTTTAAAATGGTGATGTGACGTAAGATGTCCCTACGCACTTAATAAGTACAGCTGTTACCCTGTTGTATGATAGGTTGCCAACCAGCATAGTTCAACCTACTCTGTCCTGATCCTTCCTTTCCTTTCCATCCTATTTTTGTCTATTCCTATCATGTCTTTCTCTATTTCTCAACGTTATCTGTTCTTTGGTCTGTTGTTTTTGTTCCAGCGAGGTTAATTGTGAACACCAACAGAATGCATTTACATTCTAGTACTTAAGCGTCGTCCTGTCGTGAGCTAAAACAGGGAAGAAGAAATAGTTTAGATATAAAAGTATATTGGTCCGCTTCATTGTGGTATCGAAAGAATGCTGAAAATGTGCCAGAGAGATCCGAGACAATCTATAGTCCGGCGAAATCAAGATGGCGAAAATGAACAGTAGAGTGAGCGTAAATAAATTGCGAATAAAGAAGAAGTTCATGAAAACAATCACTGGTTATTATAATGAATGTTTCCATTCAATTGTGCCTCCTTCGGTAAAGTGGAGTCACTATACGTTTTTCACTTTTCCTTCGGAATTCATGATTCTAAGTTAGCGCTTATGATGTGACGCAGTTGCGTACTTTTCCGAATGTTTGTCCTATCGCTTTGCAGCGGTTCTTCCTGATTTATTCATCCGCTGAAATCTCTTTAGATCTTGCCAACAGTAGGTTGTCGCTGGTAGTGTCCAGCCAATATATCCGAAATAATTAAATGTCAATAAACACTTGTATCTTTCTTACGATGGCTTCCTTATTTCTCTACGTTTCATCTCCAAACAGTTCTTCCTTGATATTTGTGTTAAAAATTGTCACTTTGATGTTGGCTTATTGCAGTTTCATATTCCAGATGTTCCTCACTTTCGGAAGTGCTGCCCTGATTTGCCAGTTCGCACATTCACATCTCCATTGTAACCATCTGCTGACCAATGAGGCTGCCCAAACATGTACACGTTTCATATCTTCAGAAGCTTCTCCACCAATTGTGATTTGGTTGGTGCTCATTGTGCTGCATAGAAAAATCTTACTTTTCACTTATGTGTGTTGAGACCTACTTCTGCTTAAGCGGCTTCTTTAATGGTCGTCTTTTCTTTCATTTGTTGTTATGTGTGTGGGATAGAATAGCCAAGTCAGCTGTGACGTCTAGATCGTCTAGCTGCGTCCAAGCTGTTCAATGTGTCTCGTGATCCTCTTGAGATACTGACGTCTTGATAACTTAGTCGATCACCAGAAGAAAGAGAAAGTATAAAAGTAAGCAACTTTGCCAAACCACCGTCATCACTCAGAACGAGCCTGTGAGTTGTTGTCCCTGCGCGATGTTGCGGTTAAGGTCATTATAGGAATTCATCATGATGGTAATTATCTTCCCAGTCACGCCGTAGTGTCGAAGAATTCTCAGTATCTTCCTGTCCACGCTATCATATGATTTCTCCTAGTCAGCTCATATATGGCGGAGAATTCCATACAAGTGATTGTGTCACAATGATCAGTTAGTTGCAATGTGGAGAGTAATAATGATAATAAGGGTAAAGTTGCGATGCTAATATGAATAAAATTTCAGAGCTGAGTAAAATATAGATGAATTTAGTTTGGTAATTGGTAGTGAAGTTTGTGAGAGAGGACCGAAGTGTAGGCAAGGGAGAGGAAACAGAGATAATCGGCGAGATAGAGTAAGTTAGTGATCGGAAGAGATGGTAATAACAACAACTAGCAGGTCTCAATACATGCACCAGGCACAGCTATTTCACGAGGTTGACGATAATCCGTTTGCGAGTACGTGTTTATCAAGTCTCTTCTTAGAGTTGTCTACTGAGTAGGCTGTGGTCACCTCGGCTGGGAGAGCATTCCATGTTGCGACGATTCTCAGTGAGAAAAACTGTGCACGAACCTAATTGTTTGTTCTTTGATGCGCAATTTTTCGAGGTTTGCTACTAGGGGAGTAGTGGTGATGCAGTGGTAATATGCTCACGTCGGGATATTTTGACGCGCCTGATATGTTGTACGCCATAATCAGATCACTTCTGATTCTCCTGTAACTCAGTGGGAATAATAATAATAATGATAATAATTTGTCATCAAATAACAAACATGTTACAAGAGACATGCCAATTTACAGGCAAGATCAAAATGTTAAGGTTAGCAACATATTTGTTTAAAACGGTATACAATTACTGAAACATTTCACGAGACTCATTGGATTCCTATAGATGGAATGTACAATGCGAATAACTGGCGCGAGTTACGAAGGTTGTGTTACGACTATCATATTATCGACTGCGAAACGTTTCATGGTAGAGACAGGTTTTCATATAGCAAGAATTGATGCGGTAAATGTACAAAGGTCTGGTTGATATTCATCAGCTAATGATTTCATATGTTCCTGGGTAGGGTAACTAAGTCTACTGCAAATATCCAGACAAATATATGAGGATTGCAATAAGGTGCTGAAAAAAGAGGAATAAAGAAAACGGGACGAGGAGCGGAACAGAAAATATTCTTGTTCAAAGCCGAACAATGGCTTCGCACATACGTTCATGTATAAAACAAATGTATGTTTACTCAGACTTATTTTTTAATATCAGAACACTAACTGATGTAGACTATCTTCGTAAGGTCTGTTCTTCAACCCTATCACCCATTTGTTTGCTGGTCTCGGCACTCGATCCAAGAGATTTATGTCTATTTTAAGCAGAGTGGGTGCGATGACGTTGTCTGATGGTCATATTGACTTCTTCACTTATTGGCAGGTCAACACTGATTGTGAGCTCTGTGTATTCATCTAGTGCCTTGGCTTGACTTGTGCGTGTTTGGCTGATACTGGTTGCTACCTTTTGTTTTTCGTTTCCTGAATCTTATCCAGTGTCTAAGCAGTGATTGCTTTATTTTAAAGGTTCTTCTCGTGGCGCAAACCCTCATGAAACGTGAAAGTTATTGCTTCCATAATCGCGCTTTAGTTGTTCGCCGTGGCAGATGCTTCTCAACTGTGCAGATTTTGAAAAGCATTGAAACAATTGTTGCGGGCTATTTCGTATTCATTGCGTTTGTCAGCATTCCAGAGAGAGGCCAAGTTAAACTTTTCTAATAATCTTCACCACGATCTACAATGCTTCTTTAGTTTTGCTGCGACCAAGTGATAATGTGAAATGATGTCGGCTGCCCTCTTGCTTCTCACGTCCTCCATCATCCTTCTAAACTCTTAATTGATGCACATATGGTCAAATTGATTTTTGTCAGTACATTCGTCACTTCAGTATCAGCGATGATGCCGTGATTTAGAAAAATTCCGTTTTTTTAATTTCTGAATATCCAAGCAGTACAAAAGTAATATACCAGTAAAAACTCAGAAGTCTTCAGGTCGAAATGTGCTCAGATACTCTGACAAAATGTTTCTGAAATTTCTATTCAGTGAATGAAAGGTCTATATATGGTTTCTATTGTTCCACACCCACACGTTAAGACCGGGTAGCTTTACCCACCAATCCTAAATGGGACCAGAGATTGGGGTAAGTAGTAGGCCTCTCTTTGACAGTCTAGAATTTTCGAGAACAAATCGGCCTATATAAGTAAATACGTTGTCGGCATTTTGCGTTCACAAGTTATGTTCACTTTATAAAGTAGTGAGAGATTCACGTATTCTTTATAGTTGCCTAAATAAATAAATAAGTGGATTATTGGCTTATCACTGTATTGTGAACAGCGACGAGTAATCACTATGATCATCAGGTCACAAAATAATTTCAGTTATGTTTGGCGAAAGCTAGAGAATTCGTCAGATTATTACGCTTGAATGGTTATCGTTAACACTGATATACAGCGTTCGCTTTTTTTACATATGATTGGTTCGTGATTCAGATGATAATAATTTAAAAAGTTTGGAGTGTTTCACAATTTCCTCGACAAAATAAAAAACGTAGAGGAAGTACAATAAATCATCATCACTATACTTTGTTCTGAAAGCCTCACCTACCACACTTGTTCATGGTGGGTCGTGTCAATACATCAACAATCATATGAAATCAATCGAACCGTTTTGGTATATAATGGTTCAAGTCCAATGTTCAAAACCTACAGTCATGACACACAGATATTCACAGATCTCTGTGCTATCACAGATTGTGAAACACTAGCGCTCTGAAAATGAAAGAAACTTCCAAAGTATGAAGTGGGAAGAATGTAGATCGATATTTATACCATAACTGTAAATGCTATCGTGCATCTGTAATACAAACCGACCTTCAGAAATTGTTATCCACCGTCGAAATTGACATGGAGATTAAATAGAACACTTTCTCAAACAACAATCATAGGTAACAAGAGTCATCCAGACTCTGAATATCTAGTCGATTGTGTATTAACTAGAAACTGAACTCTTGTAAGATTGTATGCCTCGAAATCTTTCTTATTCAACGAAGTGGGCTAAAAAATCTCGTTCAACATACGAGAGAACCAAAGCAGCATGCATTTCATCAGTATATTGACTGCTTTATATGACGGGCAGACAGAAGTAGCTCCTACCGCTATTTTGTGGTCACGGTTTCCAAGCACAGCACACTTGTATATATAATGGGATAATATCTTTGCGGAATATGTAATCGAATAAGCTTGGAAAATAAATCACTGTGGCTAACACTAAATGTTCATTGTTGCCAAGATCATTTCATCACTGAACTGATCGTGGCAGTTGAAGTATCTTGTAATAACTTCAAAAAATAAGGGAGATGCCTATATAAATACAATCCAAAGTGTCAGGCGCTCTGTAGATCTATCTCAGAAATGGATCGAGAGTTGGGTCAACTAGTTCGTATGTTCTTACTCATATACCCACTTCTATAGTTAGAAGAGTCAAAACTGGTGCCTGAATGTCTAATTGCGCTTGGTTGAATCCATATAATATTTCTGCTTCTGGTCTTAGACGCAGAAACAATTTTGAACTTACGTCTACTTTATGAGCTCCTATGAGCCTCATACGTATCTATGAATTTTAAACTTCATGAATTGTCTGAGATACCTCTGACATTCCACTGAGACTTTTGAAGCTCAACTTCTACTTCCACATTATTTCACTTAGTCTGCTACTCCTCAATATCCAACGATGTCCCAAAAACAGTAGAAAATTGTTCCTCACTCTGTCAATTATTGACTAGGAAAAGAACTAGATCTAACACCAGGTGAATAAATAGGCGAAAACAATAAAAAATCAATATCAAAACATGTAATAAACTTAACTAGTATGTATAAAAGGGAATAAAAGTAAACAGCGATCTATTTGCTGCACATAAAATTTAAGATACTTCAATAATACTAGTAAGATTAGACGGTATACTAAGTGTAGAAACTATGGTGATCTAGTTCGATGCGATGAAAGTCACAATTAAAAGTAGATAGAGGCTATCAATCATCAATCTGTATTAATCATATATACATGTTGAAGATGCAACGATTGTTAAAAGTCAACTTACTGCAGTAGTAAAAAGAAGATTTCGTTTTCAATTAGATATTGTACAACACTGACAGTAAAATATCCGGTTTGTGTGAGGCGGCGGATCATTTTCATAATAATAAGTATACACTTAAATTGAATTTCAAAGTTTATACCAAAAAAGGAATGAGATAACAACAATAATTCAAACTTTACCATCTTTTGGAGTCAATTAAACAAATTCTTAACCTAGTTACCATAAATCGCTGATGGTCACAGTGATATCTAGAAAGTGATCACTGATGAGACTGTAGGACCGGGTTAGATTCAGAGAGACGGAGGCTCGTCACTGAGAAGAGAAATAAATCCAGGTTAAAGAATATACTTGCTGGTGACTTGGTTGTGTCCAAAAAACACCGAAATCATACCAAGAAAGTGAGCGAAATAAGCAGCAGCTACATCTAAGATGACAGAAACAGAAACAGAAATTTGCGCGTACGTAATGGTTTTTCGTGAAGTTGAACAAAAAGAGTACAATAAAACAGTTATTGTTATAATTGTGTACGATAAAAATGTTTCCATTTCATCAGTTCAGTTTTCTTCGCAAAAGCATTCCACTACATACGAATCATTGATATCTCTGAAACTTGGTACCAAAACTGCATAAATGATGTTGTAATAAACAAAGATATTTCTGAACGTTGGACATCGCCTGATACATGCCCACATAACACGATGTGCCCTTAGTTCCGAAGGAACCTGAAATAACCACAAATCCGGAAAATAAACTCAGAAAATAACTCTAATTATAGACCTCTAGTTAAAGTTGATAGTCTTCTTGCACCGTATTCCGTTATCTCTACTATCCGCATATCACATGGTGGAGTCATGAACAATGTCGAAAGTGTTTTTGCAGTCCTACAGACTTTTCTGTAGGTGACAGTAAGTATATGATTATTGAAGACAGGGTTACCAAATCTCCTTCCTCTCACAATACACCTTTAACCTTAGCAAATCCTATGAATATTCACCGATTCGCTTTCTACGATTTATTCGCTGACCTGCTTCTTCATGAAACCTCTTTGTATGTCATCCTATTATTCAATTCCTACTTCGTCTTCAACAAAATTAGTCGTCATGAGACCATTTTATCCCTCACAATTGCATGCAATTAACCTGATATGGAATCGTAGAGAAAATAATCCATGTATCTAAAGCTGCAACACAGTTCCGAAGTAAGCAGTTTATTCACGAAAATCGGAAGCACTAAGAATGTCGGTGTTGAGAAGGGATAATCAGGTTCAAAAAAGGAGAATGACAAAAGGTATTTTGTATTACTGTTGAAATTAAGGAGGTCGGGTTAAATGACCAATATTTACCATTATCTTTACGCGAACCCATCTTGAATCTGGAGCTAATACGATATATTTTCCCTACTGACAAGCGGGTTCCATAGTTCATTCAAATTTTGAACCGTTTTAAACAGAATGATGCAAATTCTTTACAATCATACTTCATGAACGATACAGGAATACCATCACGTTCACCGTCATAAGCTTTTTTATGATAATTATGGCCTACGTTATGTTGGTAAATAAAAATTATATCATGGATGGGTGTTTGAATGTCCATGTTGTGGTTTAGTCTACTCAGCTTAATCTTGAAAGTATCTGACATCTATTATCAGATATAAAGACGTGGTGAACATCAAGTGCTATACAATGAAGGCAGTACTTTCAGTCGAAGTATAAATCGAAAAGTGCAATGCCGATATTATTTGTGATATAGCATGACTCGCGTGGTTATTATCAATTCTGGAATTAAAAATAATATTTTCATCCCTGTAACAACAAGTTACATGGGCATGCCAATATGCAGGCAATATTAAAATGGTAGCATTCCTAAAATATGTTTGTTCAGTAAACTAAATATTTCATGAGATATATTGTTGTTTTATAAAACATTCTCAAACCCCTGACGCAAGTATTATGATTTGGTTATGACGAAGCACCATTTGAAGAGCAATGATGAAAGATGAATACTGATGCGCATGTAACAATTATTGATGAGGTAAATATGCTAAGATCTTTTCGATATTCCTCAGCTAATACACTCACAAGCTTCTCAGTAAAGTAACCAAGTCTTCGGCAATTATCCAGAATAATATTTAAGGATTCAAATAAGGTGCTGAAAAAGAGAAATAAAGAGAAAGGGGCGAGGAGAAGAACAGAAAATATTCTTGTTTAAAGCTGAATCATCACTCTTCAGATAATATTTTTGGAGAAAACAAAGGTATGATTATTCAGACATTTTTAATATTGGAACACTAATCATACA